>CAEFZY010035222.1:0-19444 GCA_903066815.1 Brachyrhaphis roseni
TATATATATATATATATATATATATATAAAAAGGCCATTTGATGAAACAACACAGAGCAGTAACTAAGCCACGACTGCTCAATCTGTTTTAAACATCAGGATATGTTCTGTGGAAGTGAGGACTCTGTAAGAGCTGCTGTTTTTGTTTCCTCTCAACATCATGGATCTTACTGAACATGCAGTCGCTGCAATATGAGATGACTCACAGTGCAGCGTCTCCCTATAAGCAACATCCAGCTGTTTTTACCCAGCATGTTGTGCGTAAATCAATAAAAGCCGTGTGAGTGAGCAGCCAGCTGCTTTATGGGTTGAAATCTCTGAACTGATGCTGAGCTTCATTAAATCTCACTATTTATTCACATTTTTCTCTCTCATATCACTTCCACTAAGAAGCATAATGAATCTTATGACGAAACTGAAGCTGAAATATATCATTTTTAATTATGTCACTGTGGACAGTGACGCTGATCATTTCATGTTCATAGCTTTGATTGGCTTCCTGGGTTGTTCTAGAATATAATAACCAAATCCCTCAGAAGGATAACACTTGGAAATCCAACAGGAAGATGATTCTAAATACACCCTGGAACCTGTCTAAACGCATCGGGGAACCAGTCTAAACCCATCTTTAACTAGTCTAAACACCCAGAAACTAGTCTAAACCCATCCTTAACTAGTCTAAACACCCAGAAACTGGTCTAAACCCATCTTGGAACTAGTCTTGGAGTGAAAAAAGCAGACCAATGTTAATCTGGAATGGGTGAGACCTGCAGTCAGCTGAAACTTTAAAAACTATGTGAAAAGATGAAACAAGTTGAAATAAACTGAACTGGTTCTGCTGATGAGAACGGTCAAGTATGGAGCCAGGATTATTCCCGAACCTTGTGGCTGCAGGAAGGGCGAGGTCCAGGTGCAACTCTGTGCAGTATTTATTAGAGCTGCACCGATTGCAGTTTTCAGGCTGATCTTTAAAAAGCCTGACCAGCTGATTTCTATTTTGACTGATATTTTTTGTTCATTTGCCAGTACTGACCAATTGCCCATCATTAACGAACTCTGTTCATTTATCGCTGCATCTTCAGTGTTTATATTTGAGGCTGTATGTATATATCTGACCGTGCACTGATTGGAGAAAAAGCATCATGTATTAAAACTACTTAAGCAAAAATATTGTGAATTAAATGAATTTAAGTCTGATGTCACTTTACCTTTTCACACTTTAAAATAAATAAGTAAAACTTTCATATTTCTACAGTTTTCATGCCTATGAAGAATCCATTTAAACTTCTGACCGGAACAGCAGCCATAATGTGAAAATAAATAAATAAAATAATAATTATTTAAAAAAAAAAACAAAAACAGCCCAATCAAACTAATAAAATTGGAGTTCAACAATCGGTTTTGATGTTGGGGAAACTTCATTGTGACACACGATAATTTCCTATGATTGGTTTTTTTGTAAATTGCCAGCGCTGATCAAAGCGATTGCTTTCAGACGGCCATTTTGGGTCAAAGCTGCAGCTTTACATGTCATCACGCTCGCCTGACTCCTCTGATGAAAGGCCCGGCGGCGGCGCCAGCCTCCAGTTCAAAGAGAGCTGGCGCAGAGCGAAGGTAATTAGCGTGCTCTTCAGGTAAAGAACGGCTTTAATAAGATTTCATTTAAGTTTACTGACCCAACACAAAAGGAGCTGTAGTTTTGATTTCTTTATTCTTTACTGAGGCTTAAGTAAAAAAAAAAAAACGAAAAAAGAAGAAGAAGGTAAAATAAATTAATAAGAAATAAAGTGGAAGATAAATGAGTTTAGAGGAATTGTTGAGGAGGAACGTGTGGTTCTACTGACACCTGCTGGTCGGAGACTGAAATAACAAATGAACATGTAATACTTTACATTTAGAAATGGAAAATCTGAAGATGCCGTCACCATCTACAGTAATTCTTTTGAACTTATATGAGCTACAACATTTCATTTCCCTCTGGGATCAATAAAGTGTTTTGGAATTGAATTGGAATCCTACCAGCTATCTGCTTCTGCTTGGCCCAGTATCGGACGGTGAACACCAGAGGCCTCAGCCTCTCCTCCAGCCCCGACAGCAGCTGCAGGAAGCGGGTGTTCCTCACACCAAGTCTGGCCAACAGAGAGCAGAGGAAAAAGCAAAACATACAGAAAAATGCATTGATTAAAAAACAAAACAAAAAACAAAAACCATATTCCTCACCAACCTGTTGTTCAGCGTGATGTCTCCGTGCAGGTTGAGCTCGCGGTGATGGTACTTGACGACGGGGAGGCGAGCGGTGCTGACCACGTGGACTTTGTGCACGCTGGGGACGCAGCGCTTCAGGATGGTGGCCACGAGCTCCAAGACCTCGGCTGCAGAAGCCGTGGACAGATCAATGTCGGACAGGATGGAGTCCTCTGAGTGGCCGTCGTCCGACATACCTTCACCTGCCTGGAGGGAGGAGGAAGAGAGCAAAGAATCACCTCAACCCATCCAGGATGACATCTGGACAGGTCGAGATGAGGGTAAGAGCATCAGACCTGCTCTGTGGAGGTCTTAGCCCGTGCTTGGAACGTCTTGGTGTTTTCCAGGTCCAGGAACAGGTCCAAGTCGCACGAGTGAATGCCGAAAGTGTTGACGGATGAACCAAAGAGCAAAATCTGACTGTCTGTAACCCGCAGGAATGTTGAAAATAGACATTAAGCATCATGAAAAGTGAATGTCTCTCATGCTGAGGTCATGCAGGACACAGTCACCTGGAAAGAATTCAACAAAGACCTCCTGCAGGAGTTGGACCACCAACCCTCTGGCTTTCTTTTCATTCTCTCCCAGCTGGAGTCGCTCCACCAGCAGCTTCATCTGGGCATCCACCTGAGACGAAGTACAGGGTAGACAAAAGCTACGTCAGTAACAATCAACCATGCAGATGTTTACTACATAAAACAGCTTCAAGACTTTGAATAGAATCCAATGGAGTCAGATAAACATTAGAACACTGGCAGATTTTATTCACCTTGAGATTTTCTGCATTTCATCACATTACAACACAACTTTACTTTAGAAGGACAGACAGAAGAGACAAGCTAATGCAGGATTAGGCTATAAGACAATAAAGTCTAATCCAGCACTGTTCAACCAATCACCTGAAAATGGAAGGAGTCCGGTTGGTACGCATAAAAACATTTCAACACTTTATTATAACACAGAAAATGACAACAGCAATCGGTTAGCTCAAATATGTAGCAATCCTAAACATTTCCCTCCTAAACAGTACAGCTAATGGGAGTTAGCTCAATGTTTTCCTGGCTTAAAAAAAAACTGCAGTTTTTTGTTTGTTTTCTTGTAACATATAATTATTTATTATTTAATTACTAATTATTATTTTTGATTTCGTTCAGCTTGCAGTGGTTTGTACACTTCCACTAATGGCGGAGATCATTTTTAGCTTAGCTTTGAAAACGTTTAGCGCACTTAGCTTCCCATGAATTCATTTTTTTCAGATAAATTCTGTAGTGATTATTTCCTTGGTTGTCTTGTGAACTTGTGATCGATGTTTAAGTTTTGATTATCGACTGCGTTTATATCAATGCTCTTATTTTGAATTTGGTGAAGTCAGTTTAGGCAGCAGTTCCGTTTCCTCTTTCTTCCCCCATAACTTTATTTAAAACAAGAAGCATACAAGAAAGACATAAAACATAGACAGGATTATTGAACGTGTAAATTATAATGTCAAAACTAAATTAGTGCTCAATGGTTGTAATCTTTCAAGAGCAGATGTAATTTGAATTGAAGTTAGCGGTTTAGCATTAGCTTTCAATAAATACTGTGTTGGTGCAGCGCTTTAGCAGAACTAACATCTTAGCCAGCAGTGCCCACCACAACTTGCCATCCTATGAACTGCATTGTTTCATTTGAGAGATTGAAATTGTTCAATACAGAAAAATGCATCGTGATCATTTTTTCGGCCACATTTCCTGACTCATCTGCTAACCTAGCAAGACATGGTGAGTAAACCGACAGGCTAGACAGGGCGAGCATTAATCAGGGATGTGGAGGAGCTGCAGAGATCAAGTGAGAATAAAATTAAATTTCTTGACTAACTACAAAAAAGACAGGCCGTGTGTGGTGACAGTAAATATGGTGTGGCAGCATTATTCTATTTCCCAGCAGTGACAGAAAAGCAAGACATCAATATCATATAAAGTATGTGCTCCAGCAAAACGAGTCCGGTATGAAGTGGAGGTTTACCGAAGAAAGCTGACACAGCTCAGGCTTGAGCCGGTCAAAGATCTGCTGGAGGCTCTGAGGATCGTTCTTCTTCTTGGGAATCAGTTTGAACTCCTTCTTTTCCCGAGGTTTAACCCTCAGCTTCAGGCCTTTGAGCCGGTGCTCGACGCAGGCCAGAGCCGCCTGGAGGCTCTCTGTCTCACTGAACTGAACGATGGCATACACCCCCTGGCAAAGGAACAGTTCAGCATTTCATCAGTCAGTGTGAAGAAAATTTAATAAAGTCACAAAAACAAAAGCTGCACACTGCGACCGGCCGAAGTGGACCGACCTTGTCCTTATCCACGATGACATCGGAGACGGCCCCAAACTGCTCAAAGTACTCGGTCAGGTCGGTTGAGGAGATCTGTGGTTTGATGCCGCTGACGAACACGCTGTGCTCCTCGTGGCTCTTCCTGGTGGAGCGGACGCCACTCAGCGTCTGGTGCTTCCGCCCCTTCACATGCTGCTCCACACTCGGCACTGGATAGTCATTTAAAAAAAGAGAGAAGAAAATCAACTATTAGACAGATCAGACAACTACATTTGAGTAACAGAACATGTCTGATACGTGTAAAATTTATTACCTGTGTTTGGTGTAATGTCAACTACAGGACTACGGTTTAATCCCATTTTATTTTTCCAATTTTGTAGAAATGCATCTTTTTTAAATCATTAGTGTTACATGAAGAAATAAACGTGATAATCAATTCTCACAAATCCTTAAATTTTCTGGTAAGACTTGGTGGGTTTTAAGCCTGGAGGCTCCAGATGATATTTTGTTAAACTACAACTCCTACATAGTCATTATGTGTATGTTTTACTTTATAATAAAACTTTAAAAATCAGTTACATGTAGTGAACCTGCCGGTCACACTTCCTCCTCCATGCCCAGTGGAGGGACTACTACTTTTCAATGTGCTAAAACCCAGCAAGACGAAACAAACATTTCAAACAGATTTATTTTCCACATATTTTTTTTACAGTGTCAAATCAATTATGTACATCTAACAAATCAGAACAAGAGAGAGAACAACAAACGTTACAGTTGTAGCCTCTGTCCTGGGTACACTTCCTCTCAGTGTTTTGGTTGTCCCGATTGTTTGTGAACCTTTTTCCAACAGTTTCTCCTTCCACCCAACTTTCCATGTTTGGATCCAACACAATTTGTCTTACCTCCTCTGTGTAAACGGCATTGTCTGCTGCACAACAACATTGTTGATTGATTGTTTGAACCATAACGTGATCATTTAAATCGTGGCTTTGACTCGTGGGCTTAAATGTTATTAAATGTTATCTTTAAACTGCTGCCACAACATCATAGTTGTCCACTAGACTGCCTGTTCACATAAATACACATATTTCCAAGAAAATTAAAAACAATGCTCATAGAGCGATTAAGAGCGGAAGCTGAACTTTTTAACCAAACAGGCGCGTGCCCCGGTTAGCTTGTGCTACTCACAGTTCGGTAAGTTGACGTTGCACAGTTTGCAGCAGAATCCTCTGGTTGTCGTTTGTATATCGCTGTCTGAAGACATGGCGGCCAGTATTTATCTAAAACTTGATGGAAACACCTAAACACTTCAGTCTCGGATAGTCTGAGGGCAACTACCCTTTACTCCGCCATGCTCAAATCTCCCTCCAGCGTCAGGTCTTCGTTTGTGTTCAGTCCGCCAGCAAAATTTGTCCGGGTGTGACAATGTTTTCCTGACAAAGTTCCTACCAGGCAACTGATTTCAAGTCGGTTGGTTGTAGCACGTATATAACCATAAACTATACAAACCTGTGGTTTAAATTTGTATTATTACAACCAATCAGTCAGTGTTTAATAACTATCATTTTACTACCAGAGATTTCATCAAGCAGTCTGAATTACATTGTTGCATAGTTTAAAATTATTTATTATGGAGAATCAAAATCAAAGCAGTTAGTACAAATAATTTTTTTTCCATGGATTTAGGAGTCTGCACACTAATAAACACCAGACCATAGTGTCAATATGCTGACATATTCCAAGTGTGGCCAAATTAAGTCTGTTTGGAGCCTAATGCTAAAGGTACAAAATAATTCTAGAAAGACACAGCTAAAATTACTCAGAATAACGTCACTGTAATATTTAACATCTCATGATTTTCTAATATTGTTTTGACCTAAATTATATTGACATTTTATACAAAAGCTTCCAAATCTAACATGTCTGATGCACCTTGAGAGCCATTTTAGCAGTAAATAAAAAAGGAGACCATTGTAATAAAAAAAAATTTAATACATCTTTTCCCACAGAACTACAATTGTAGAACCATACAACAAAATATGAAAGAGCTAAAAACATGGATTACTGAAGAATTGGCAGTGCTTAATTTTCAGTCGATGAAACTACCTTCTACAATGCCCTCACACCTAAAATTTGGAATTAAAAAACATTTGGGGAAACCGTAATTAGGATGAAAAGTATTTACAAAACAGGGTCATTTCTTTGCTGATCTCCCCCGTCGGTTTTTTTGCTGTGCTCCAATATCTTCCGCCACCACCTCTGCAATCTTCGCTCCTCGCCGTCCTCTCTTGGCGGGCTCGACGACGTCATCCGAGAGAGTCTTCTCTTCAGTGCTGCTGGCCTCCCTTCTTCCGTCTTTACTGCTAGCGTCAGCCTGGTCTGGAACTTTTGTCTTCCTGCCTCGAACAGCCTTCACCGGCGTAGCTTTTGGAATTTCACGGATTTCCAGTTCCTTTTTGAACTTGACTGCCTTTTTGGTCGTCTTTGGGTCTTGGGCGTCGGTCTTAGAGCTTTCAGTGGGATTTGTCTCACCACTGGCCCCATCATCCGCTTTGGGCTTTGCCGCAGCCCGTCTTCCTCTTTTCGCTGGTACGACTGGTTCTGGAGCAGGTTCTGATGCAGGTTCTTGTTCGGGTTCCCCCAGAGGAAGAGCTGTACCCCGGCGGCCTCTCTTACCTGGAGCGGTTTGTGAAACCTTGCCTTTCACCGGTGTTGCCTGAATAGGTTTATTGACCTGAGGAGATGGCACAGAGATCTCTTCATGTTCAGGATTCTTAGCAGAGACAGTCTCCTGAGGGATTTGTCCTCCTTTTTTGCCTCGTTTTGGTTTCTCTGTAGCGTCAGCCATTAGTACTGAGGGCTTCACAGGGGTTTCTATGACAGCATCTGCTTTAGTTCGCCGTCCTCCTCTCCTGGGCTTTGCAGCAACAGAACTTTGTACAGCACTAGGTTCCTTTTCTGGGACCATCATGTCTTCCTTTGTTTTTAGAGGCTCTTGCTCGGGTTTTCTTGTTCTCTGTGATTTCTTAGGTGGCTCCTGATGTTCAGAGGTCTCCTGTGAAGTCACCTTGTCACCCTCAATCTGTTTTTCCTCTTTCTGTAGAGCACTTCTGCCTCTTTTAGCCCTTGTTGGAGGCTTGGTCTCCATGGGGAGACAGGTGTCTTCTGCCACCTCAGTTGGCTCCTCAACATCAGGTTTGGTTTTTCTTCCTCTCCTGGGTTTACCAACAGAAGGAGCATTTGCAGCAGGACATTCATCTTTCTCGGGTTCAGTGGATGCTACTTTAGCTTTTCTCCCTCTGAGTGGCTTGGTTGTCACTCGTACTGAACTTACAGGGTCCGTTGTCTTTTCATTGGACTTCTCCGATACTTGAGGGGTCACGGCTTCATTGGAAGTCTCAGTTATCGCTTGTGCTTCAACAGCTGGCTGATCAACAGTGTTTTGAGACTTTGCATTTCTGGTTCTTGTATTCTGTTTAACAGCAGGAGATGCTGTTGCTTCCATCTTTTTTCCTCTCCTTCCTCTGACTGGAGGAAGAACAGACTTATTGGAGGTCTCCTCAGCTTCCTGTGTATCCTCGCCTTCTTTAGTCTCCACAGGTTTAGCTCTTTTGCCTCTCACGGATTTCTTCTGAGTCAAGCTAGTTTCCGCAACATTTGTATCTGCATTCTCCTCTTCAGGTAGCTTCACACGCTCAGCATCTGATGAGTTAACACTCTTGTCTTTACCTGCATCTGAAAATAAGATTAAAGTTAGTTTAACGGTATGAATATTCCTAAACTAAACAGGTGTAGACGGTTAATGTCTTAAGCGATTAAACAGGAAATTATGCATTGAAGAATGACTCACTCTTACAAAGGTTCTGCTCCTGCTGTGCCAGTTCTTCAGGTTGTTTGGGTTTTCTTCCTCGTTTGGGCTTCAGCACTGCTTTCTCTACAAGTGCTGGACCTCCATGCACATCAATGGCTGGCATTGAATCGATCTCAGGTTCTGGGGTCGCTACCTCTTCAGCAGCAGGATTCTGCTCTAGCTCTATTGCCTCATCTTGGGCTCTTTTGATAGGTCTTCGTCTTTTCATAGCAACATTTGGAGACTCTGGGAGACTTTCTTCAACATCTCTGCTTTCAGGGACTTCTGCATTCTTGCCTCTTGTGGTGTGTCTAACAGCAGGTGGCGCTTTGGTCTTTCCTCTTCTTTCTTTAGCTGGTGCAGACACCATGGCATTTTGAGAAGGTTCTGGGAGTTCTTTTGTTTCCTCTTGTTTTGGTTTTACAGCTTTTGCCCTCCTACCCTGAACAGATTTCCTGTCAAGAGAAGCGCTGGTCGTAGTTGTATTGCTCTCTATGACACTTTGAAGTTGAGTTTCCATGACATCTGATGGCTACAAATGTGAAAGGCAAGAGATACTTGTTAAAACAGAGCAATAAGACAAATTCACTTGACAAAATACTCATTATAAAGACTTTTCATAATTCATTACAATTGTTCATGCTCCAGTATTTACCTTATCTGGCCGCTGCTCTGTCAGGTAGGTCACTGGCTCCTTCATGAGCTCCTGAAGTCCCTCAAAGTCTTCCACTGGAGGATTTCCTCTCAGTCTTGGGGATTTCATCAGCCTTTTGATGCCAAAGTTGTCTTCCACGGGTTCACCTGTCTGTTTGGGAGTTCTCGGTAGCCTCTTCATACCAACCACATCCACATCTGGAGCAGTCTTCTCTTTGGGCGTCTTCATCATTCTCTCAACAGTGGTAAGATCCAGCATCTGGGACTGGTGGACTGGTGTCTGGAGAAGCTCCTTAACACCATGCAAGCTGATGTCAGCACACTGTCTGGCTTTTGGAGTCTTCAAGAGTTTTCCCCGAAGGTCTTCAAGAGGTTCCACCTTCTGCTTCGGAGTTGCAAAGATGCGCTTGACCCCAGTGAGACACTCTGGTTGTTCGGTTTTCTGCTTAGGAGTTAACAAAAGATTTCCTCGGATGTCCTCTAAAGGTTCCACTTTCTGTCTTGGTGTCTTCATGATCCTCTTGATTCCAGTGAGACATTCCTGTTGCACAGGTTTCTGTTTTGGAGTTTTCAAAAGTTTTCCTCTCAAATCTTCAGTGGGCTCAGCCTTCTGTCTTGGTGTTTTCATGATCCTGACTCCAGTTAGATAGACTGGTAATTCTGGCTTCTGTTTGGGAGTTTTAACAGAACCTGCCTTTGGATCTGTGTGTTTAGATTCTGAACAAACTACCAAGGCAGGAGCATCACTGACAAAACTTGCTTCTTCATCTCCACTGAGAAGGCGCTGGACTGCCTCACTGCTGTACCTTTGACTCTTTACTGTAGACGCTACACTCAGCGGAGACACCATCATTTCATCTGAAAGGCAAGTTAAATTTTTGAACACCTTCAGCCCTGAACAGTTTGTTTTGTCAAAAATAATTACGATTTTAGTCTGCTTCAATAGCGTCACCTGAAAAGCCAAATTTACCTGGCTCCTCTGGGGTGTTCAGCACCGACGGTTCCACCACAGAAGAAGTCGCTATTGGCGTCTTCTTGGCACTGCTCTCACAGACCAAAGACCTTCTTCTCTTCTCATTTACAGGAGTTTTGAACATCTCAGAGAGTCCTGAAATTCAAAGATACAGACAGTTGCAAAACTGAAATCCACAACATGTGATCTGTGGTGACAGAGAAAGCTACAGCTACCTGTTAAATCTTCATCCATTTTCATGTCCTTTTTGAACAGTGCAGGATTCAGGACCACTTTGGGTGCAGCTCCAGTTGGATGTACAATGGTTCTTTTGTGAGCTCTCCCAACAAGGATGGTGGCAGGGGAATCTGCATGTCCAGTGCTCGTATGGCCTTTTAGTTTCCTGGCAGGGGTCTGACAGATTGAAAGGGAAAAAAAAAAAAAAAAAAAGACACTTCAGCAGTAGTTGTGGTTTTAGGATTTTATAACAGTTTGAACAGATCAATCTAAAGAACAAACCTGTGGTTTGGACACAACTTTCTTCAGGGGTTTCTGTATGATCTTCTTTTCAGTTGGAGCAACAGCTGAAGTCTTAGTTTGTCCAAATTTTACAATATTTGCCCAGGAACTTTGAGCTGGAGAGACAATGAAACACAGATAATGAACAAATATGACTGCTTTGAGTAGCTCAAAGTTCTTTCCATAGTACGCACAAGGAAGCAAAAGTTACTTTCATACTTCAGTATATAACACACCTTTCATTGATGCCCGTGAAATGCCATGTCTCTGAAAGACTTTTACTGCACTCCTGGCAACACCTGAAGCCCTCCGTGATGCACTCTTCATGCTCTTCCTCCTGAGAGGAATTTTTGGGGTACCAGCAAGCAAAGGTGTCTGTTGAGTGACTGCTGTAGTTGGAGAGGGGGTCCTGATACGTGACACAGAGAAGCGACCTTGGACGGACGGGGTTAGGATGCCGGAATTAAAGGGTGTTTTCACTGGTGTTGTGCTGGTCAAGGCCTTGGGAGAAGCGGACCTGGATTTAGGAGTCTTCTGAGCTGGACTTGCAGTTTTGGGAGAAGCGGACCTGGATTTAGGAGTTTTCTGAGCTGGACTTGCAGTTTTGGGAGAAGCGGACCTGGATTTAGGAGTTTTCAGAGCTGGACTTGCAGCCTTGGGAGAAGCGGACCTGGATTTAGGAGTCTTCTGAGATGGACTTGCAGTTTTGGGAGAAGCAGACTTGGATTTAGGAGTTTTCAGAGCTGGACTTGCAGCCTTGGGAGAAGTGGACCTGGATTTAGGAGTCTTCTGAGATGGACTTGCAGACTTTTTCCCAGGTGTGGCTTTGGGTGAAGCCGACTTGGACCTGGGAGACTTCTCAGCAGGGGAAGCGGACCTCGATTTTGGTGATGCCTTCCCCGTTGGAGTCATGGGAGAATCACTCTTTATGAACTTAGGTGATGGGGTTCTCTGCTCCTGAGGAAAAATTAGAAAACATTTTAAATAAACGTTTATGACCTAAAACAACAGCTTCAGGAAGAAAAACTTCTCACTAACTTTTAGCAATCCAATGACAGAAGATCTCCTAAGAAGAGACAGTTTGGGTTTATAGAGAGATAGGCTCCTCCTTGGACTGGCCCCTTTACGCAGTGGAGAATCAGGTGGCAGGCGTTTGTCAAATAACTCTGGGCTGAGGTGGCCTCCAAAGGAAACTCGTTTCCTTTTCAGATTTGGTATCGGCAGGTCTTTCCCAAGCTCCTCGCTCTTGCGTTTTTTGGACATTTTTGCTAAGAAAAAACATAAATCTTTACATGAACTTAAATGCAAACTATGGTACTCAACTAATTGTTTTATATGAGCTAATCCAAACAAATAAAAGAAACAAAACCTTTTTCAGCAGATCCTGAGTTTTTAGGAGATCTCTTTGGTGACTTTTCCAGTTTGGGAGATTTTACAGCTTGTCCTTCTTGCTCCATGGACGTGCCAGATTTAGCCGGTGTGAATTCCTTGCTTCTCCTTCTGGCCGGTGACTTAGATGCTGAAGCCGTTACTTGCTCAATAACCTCTGAGGCGGTGAATTTCTGAGGAGTTGAGATTCTTCTCTGCTGTGAAGTACCTTCAGACTTTCCAGCTTCTTCCACTCTGGGTCCAGGACCTTCAGCAGAAGGAACCTGGAAGGTCTTCCCCCGTTTCTTAACAGACTGTGGGGTTTTACCTTTGGGAACGTCTTCCTTTTTGGGTGTGAGAACGACACCTTTCTCACCCTTCTTGACAACCGAACCCGGTCTTGGAGTGCAGAACTTCGAGGACGGTGTCTGAACCACACTTGCGGAAGACTTGCGAGGTGTTTTGACATCCAACGACTTTTTGATCATTTGATACAGATCACTGAATGGCGAGTTCTTCTCATCTTCCTGGGACTCCAATTCCAAGGTTTTCTCCAAGGATCGTTGGATGTTGTTATAGTTAGCTCCATCTTTGAGATGAGGGTCTGGAAAAACAAAACAAAAATACTGTATATTTTTACACTTCAAAGTTACTGTCAAACATTATTTTCTACTCAATTGTTCTTACCAAATAAAAAGGTACTCAAAACCTTTCTATTTGTGTTTAACCATCTTAAAACACAAAAGAACAACAGAAGTGGACTTCATCTTTGTAACACCTGCTCTGCAGCCCTGACTCGTCGTCCCAAGTGCCTTTTTTTTTATTGGTCCAGAAGGTAACTGGTCCAATTTGATAGTTAATTGACATGAAAGTGGGTAATGAGAGAACGGGAAGACATGCGGCAAAGGTCGCAAGGCCGGGAATCGAACCTGCGACAGCCAAGTCGAGGACTAAGGCCTCCATATGTGGGTTGTGCTTAATCCCTGTTTCACCAATAAGGCAATAAGGCTCTCTAGTCATTATAGAAAGGGAATACATATGAAATACCTTGCAACTGAGACAAACCCACTAAAAAGTTTATCTTTCAATTTTAAAAACCATTTGAAATATGTAAAGAAATCTAAAACAGAATACAATACCAATATTTCAGGAATAAAAGAATTGCAAAAATATTCTTAGTGTAATAGAAATTCAAGAGTAGCACCCTCATCACAATATGTAGGTTCACACAAAAGTTCCAAAAGTGTTAAAAATATATAAAAATAACTTTACTTAATGACCTCCGTTTCAAAAACTATATAAATTCTGCACTGAATACCGTAAGTTCTTACACACATTGATTGCGTACCTTTATTCTGTATTTTTTATTTTTAAATAAAATCTTGTTGCTGTTTTGACAGCCATTTTAAACCCTCCATTTAAGGCAACACAGAGTCCCCAAAAGCTGTGAAATATCTTGTTTGTAAAATGAATCCAGAATTATTTGTGAGTTAAGTCAGTAACTAAAAGCCCAAAGTGCCTATGGTTAAAATCCTAGCAGAATGGGGAAAAGCAAAGATATCTTCAAAAAGCACTTCCATTCAAGTGTTAAATAAACACTGAACACAAACATTTTAACATTAAACCGTCTTCTTTTATTAAGTGACTAATTTCTCATTCCATGCAAACTGAGAAAGAACCTGGTAATACTTGTCATCTTGTGTTTGGTCAATTTTAATCTACTACCAACCAAATGTGCAGCACAAACATGGGATTGAAGGTTAACAGTGTTACCTGTAGAAACTTCAGAGATTCTCTTTTCTCCTGCGTCAGCGGCAACAACACTGTGAGCCGCTTGCTGATCTCGAAGAACCTACACACATTAAAATATCTCTAAATGACATTTATTTTATCAGAAGTAAAGGCTCACAAATTTGTTAATTACCAGGCAATGTTGATAGAATATAAAAAGCTAAAATCACCTTAAGGGTTTCAGACTTGGCCCCAGAAGAAGTCCTCTTCTTCGGTGTTTGTGTAGGCGCATACTCAAACCTGAAATATTGTCAGAAAAATCACACAATCCCTAATCAGGCTGATGGAAATTGAAGCATGATCACATTAAGTTCTGTATTTTCACCGGGTTTTGTGTCAGAGCATCATTTTGAAACAAATCAATTAATTTCTGTGCAAGCTAATTGCACACATGTCCATGTTATATCACTGCTGATAAATGGCCACTACTGTTATGCTCAGTAAGGGTTAGAAAAAAACCTGACAAAATAAGAAAGACTGAAAAATTTTATCTAATATTTTTAGCCTTACTGCAACGTTTTCACTTTCCTGCTTACCTGAAAGAACGATCGACAATAGTTATCACATCACCGTGCTTCAAGCGCTCAGACTGACTCAGAGCTTCGCCATTGACACGAGTCGGATTGGCTGAGCTCAGATTGGTCAAAATGATCTGGGGGAGACGAAGAACAATCAGCTCAAAGCACTCCAACATGACCACGTAAAGACAGAAATACAATATTTGCAGAGGTATTCACCTCTTTATTTTCATTCAAGTCAATTCTGCAGTGCTCCTTGGAAACCTGAGGAAGCTGGATACGAATGTCGCATTCGGCCTTCCTGCAAGAGGACAGGGAGACACGTCAACAAGTGGAACATTTCACAGACAATATGTTTACAGTGAAATGTAATGGACAGCAAAAATACATCTAAAGGCCACATTTAAAATAATAATAAAAAAAGACAACTAAAAACATATATATTTTTTTACTGTTTCCTAGAAAAAAATAAATCAAAATAAATGTGTAACTGTGTAGGTAATTTTAAAACAATTCTAAGATGTGTACATTTGTGCATAAACTTTACAAGTTATTAAAAATATATAAATAAAAAGGATTCACTTTATTAGACAAAGCTGATTGTATATTCGCTTGCCTTGACAACAGGAGCAGAACTTGTGTTTTTTCTTCCTCAAAAGTGGGCGTCTATGATTTCCTTGTTGTCAAAATTGCATATCTTTGATATTTTTTTTTTTTTTTTTTTTTACAGCTGGCAGACTCTAAATATAAAAGCTGCGAAAATCACACAGTGAAAGGATGAAAAGAAAGCCAAGACAGACACAGGGCAGCAGAAACGGACTCAGAGGGACGAAGGATAAATAAGGAAGATAATTTACAAACAAACATTTAGACAGAACTATTGATTCATATTTAGAGGATGAGAGACAAACAGCTGGGTGCTACAAGCGGAAGGATGCGAGGGATAGGTAATACATTTAGAGCTTGACATGCAGAATGAAGTCTGACATGGCAAACATTCATCCACACTTCCTTTAACGTCCATATTTCCATGGGAAGAACCGTTGCTGTTTTATAAGTTCTTCTACAAAAGTTAAAAAAAATAATAAAAACACAGAAAACATTGTTTGAGCTCACCTTCCAAACAAACACGATGCAGTCAGAGGAAACTCAGTCCCGTCTCCTCCACTCCTCTTAATAACCACTATTTTACCATGCAGGGGCATTTTACCAGCGTTTACCTGAGATAAAAGTTAATGTGTGAGAAATGACAAGTCAAATTGGAGCTGAACGTGACGTAATAGGGTTAGGGTTAATTAAATAACTCAAATGAATGCAGTATTTGACTGTATTGCTGTAAAGGCTCGAGTTAAAACACTACCAAGGCCCACGTGCAATGTCGACACAAAAGTTCGGCTTTGAGGCCTAAACTGTCAAAAAGAGACATGAATGAACATATTCTCAGCAGGTCATTCTGCTACAAGACGAAATGTGTCCCTTTAGGCCATGTACAGTTTTATCACTTCGCTACAACGTTACCTGTTGACGTTAAAGACTAACGTATCGACGTTTACACACGAATAAAATGCCGTTAAACAATCATTACCGGTGACCTCTCACCTGTAGATCCGTTCAAATGTACCTCGTCTTTCGTCTGTCCATAAACATAAACCTGCTAAAGACTATAATACCTTTTAATTTTAAAATTCCATCATAATCGGGCTAAAAACAGAACTAACCACCCTACCTACCGACGATTCTTTAACGTAAACTACAGCGGACAGCGGTCCCTTGTGCTCCGTCCTCTTCCGTGATGTTGCTGCAAAATCCCTCCGCACAACTTCAAGCGCACAGAAACTCACAGAAGTGTCAGCGCTAACTAATTCTCATTTGCTTGTCGAACGTAGTCTTTCGTGTTACTGTGACTTCACAGTGTGTTATTTTTTTACGCTAAAAATCAAATTTTAACAGCAGGTTCTTTAAAGGGACTACTTTGTTTACAAATTTGGCGGAGCAATCTCACTACGTGGAAAGAATCGGAATTTGAAAAGTATTTGAAATTCCGCGCGAAGGATTCTCATTGGCTCAAGATCAGCTTTACAAGGAGGGCGGGGCTTAACTACTACAGTGAAGACGAAGGTTCTTGTTACATAATAATACTTTTTTTGCATAAAAGGCGCAAGAATCATTTTTACGCACCTATAAAAAAAATGTGTTCTCAACACACAGATACGCAGCAAAATAAACTGCGTTGCATATTAAATTTTAGTAGCAAAGTTATTTTAACAAGCTCAACCACATTTAGAGGTGAAGGCAACACAAGTAGTGAATCTGCCAAACACATGCCCGTAATATACATGATTTTGGTCTTTAAACTTGGTGAAAAATAATTATTTTTGAGTAAATCAGACCAAACACCATTCACCTACTACAATGTTTGAAATACAAAATATTCAGCTAACACCAGGAAAACATACATTGTTGTGCTCACATGGCCCAGGTTAGTTTAGTCAGATATTTAAAAAAAATATATTTTGTGTATATTTTACTCAAATCTGTGCTTTATCCATAGAACCTGTTTTGTTCCTCTTCTCAAGAATCACTGCCGTGACAGTAATTATTAAAATATTGTGACTTAATTTTAATCTGTTATAGTGAGTTGGACAAAAACAACTGCAATTACCCCCTAGGCGGCTCCGTACAGACGGTAACAAAAATAAATAAAATTATTAGACTGGCTTGAGTAATAAATGTTTTTGAAATAACTACTAGTAGATCATAAGTCTTTCATTTCAGCTGCGTTAGAGTCTTGATCCCATATTTTGAAAAAGAGGAGGAAAAATAAATTGTTGAGTTCTGTAAAGCATGTCAGGTCCGAGATTGATAAAAGCTGGCAAACCCTAGTCCTGCCATCTACTGGCCAAGTAGTGTAAGCGCACTACAACGTTCCCAGAAACCCCAGATACTCACAAGAATAATTTAGCAATTCCCCTGACCTCAGTAAGTACAATGCTGAGTAATCTTCTAATTTCTCAATGATGAGATAAAAATAATAATTAAAAAAACAACATCATGGCAAAATAAAAACATATAAGTTTTTACGTTTTCTACACTAAGGAAGCGCATATGTTACATATTCATACCTCTTTCTCCGTTGCAGTAAATTAGAATAAAACCAATAAGATAATGTATTTCTGTATTCACTTTAAAATGAATTCCGTGTAACAGCTGCACAGTTGCTGTGGCAACACAGAGTCAATTCCAGGAACTTCTCAGGGCGTTTTCCTTAATTGTGTACCAACATTAAGAATATATTTGAGAATGTATTGAAAATGGTGACTCAACGTTTGGAAAAGTCATGCCAGAAAGTGTTTACCTTTATGCAAAAATAAAATCACTTCCATATAATGATGTAGACTGGAATCTAAACAGATAATTATATTCAAGCCTATTTTTAGTACCAAACTATCAGCTAATTTCTGGACTTGTTTATAAAAACAAACAAGAATAAACTCTTAACCCTCTGTGGCATGACTTTTTATTTTTTTGGGGGAAAAATATTTTTCTGCATTTTTTGGGAGCTTAGTGGTTCCTAATTACATATTGATCATAAAAACGGACCCTGACACCTCCCAGAACCAGCTTTGGGTTTGTTGCCTCAGGGCAACATTGTGCTACAAGGGGTCTAAAACACCAAGGCTTTCTACAGTGATTATGAGAAATGAAATACAAATCAAACAAAAACTAAATTCATAAAAATACTTTTTTTTTTGACAAAAATAAATCAGACATGGTTCCAACTCACCAAATATAAAATAAACAACTAATTTTCATTAATAAATGGTACATTTAAGAAAATTACTAAAATGAGCATTTGCGTGTTTGTACGTGTGTATGTTTGGCAGAGTTAGAATCACTAACGATGTTGCCATCAGTCTTTTTCTCCATTATGTGTAAAACATCAGGGAGGAATTGCTTGCTGATGTGAATCTGCAGCCCTACTTGATTAGTTAGGGCTGCAGATTCTTTCTTTAAAAGTTTGTAGTTCTGATTTCTTGGTAGAATTTGAGCCAAGCAAAGGACAACATTTCCACCAGCTTCCATATCTGGTGGTTGCATGACTTGCCCTGTGTAGATTTTCAAGTGTAAGGAGCACTAGCTGCACCAGCCATATGAAGTACCGTCTAGCCCCATATTTTTGGTTTTGGCAGGTATTGCTTCAGTCTTTGCCTGCCTTGGAATAGGGCCATTTGTTCATTGATGACCAGCTTATCACCCTTTGGGACTGAAGTTAGTTTTGAGGATAAACAAACAATGAAATAATGGTGGTACAGTGGATCCTCATGTTTTCATCGGGAATGACCCCAACTTATGAACCATGCACCTTTTGTCCATGAAATGATCTTGCATCGATCATTTTATGGTTAGTCAATAATAAAGTTAAAAAAATTGGCTGTGATAATTATTTTGTAATCAACTTCATATCGACGCACTACAATAATATTGTCTGAACAAAAGGCCCCAACTGCACATGGTTGCCCTGAGGCAACAAACAAAAAACACAGTTTTAGCATATAAATTACTAAAAAAATTGTCTTGAAATGATCTACAATGCTTCTTTACATACTCACAGACATTAAAATATTTTTAGTTAGAGTTACCCAAAATTTAAACATGAAGAAAAGTAATCTATAACTTACAATTTGAGGCAAGATGTACCATGCAACTCTGCTTCATAAAATGGACTGCCCCTCTTGCAAGTAAATGATCACATCAACCTCAATAACTCTTTTATTTGGACAAAAATGTGTCTGGTGGTACTTTAAATCATGCCCCCCAAAAATAAAATAAAGGAGCAACGTGAGGTACAGATATGTGGTTCGTTGCCTAAGGGCAACACCATGCCATAGCGGGTAAATAAAAACATATCACTGTGTATTAATAACCTTTAGAATTTCAGTTTAGGAATTGAATGCAATCAATATTTACATAATTACACACTTTGCAATGGCTACAGAAGAACAAATTATTCTGAAATTTACCAAAAGAATGAGACAGAGACATTTCATTATTAAATGTTGATTTTATTAATTTTTTTTTAAATTCTTTTCTTTTCTTTTTTTCCAAAGTTCCTTGATAAACTTGACAAAACTGCAACGTATTCCATACTTCTCAAGCTGACGGTGTCTGTTCTCTGTGAAAGGGGGCGGGGCGTTGTGCGCTGTTCTGATCACAGTCCTGAAAGGATGAAAGCAGCTATATATATATATATA
>CAEFZY010035228.1:0-16309 GCA_903066815.1 Brachyrhaphis roseni
GTAAAAGTTAAGTTGAGCCAACACATTCACTTTAAATTGGAGTAACATAATTACATAGTGCTGAAATAAAGCAAAGTAATCAGGTGGAAATCCTTTCCATGATTTTTTTATGTTCATCCAAAGAGGGATTTTTTTCAGTGTATGTGTGCCTTGAGAAAGGTGAGAAAGATTGACTAGTGACAAAGTCAGTGTCAGTAAAACATGACTGTTGTGGGAAAAAAAATCTATTTCCAAGCTCTGTTCAGGTAAAATCACTCAACCAGGTTTATTCATGAATTGTACAATACAGATAACTTGTAGGACAATCAGTAATGAAGCAGAACTGGATGAAAAGTTCTGCCAGGCAGAGACACACATGAGTTTTATACAAAGAGATAAGAGATCCGAAGCATGGAAAACAGACTGGTTCCCATGCAGCTGTGAAAACAACTTCCAACCTTGTACATGTAACTCAAATTAATTAAATATTATGTGACATTGGGGATCAGCTAGCATAGCATCCCATGATGCATTTCATCAAAGGGTTCGTTACACGTCCAAAGCAACCTTTGCTCAGATGGTACATCGTATTGTGCATTATTACACAACAGAAGTCATTGGGTTCTTACATTAAGTGATTTCCAAGAAAAAGTCGAAGTGCTTCGGAAGCTTTGAGGTTGCTTGTTTTGTTTTTTTAAGTAAAGATAAAAGATTGGAATCTACAATATTGCTAAAATTTTGCATTGGTTTCCGTAATAGTGTTATACTTCATTATGAACATTAATTTCTAGAAATAAATTCCTTATTATTTTACAAACTAAAGAAAACCATAAAAGCATTTAAACTGTTTTATTAATTCTCGATGTGTGAACACCAACAATAGAAATGTCATGTTTTAGTCTGCTCGATTACTTTAGAAATGTCTATTCATTGTGGTAAACCCGGTGAGGTTTTTTCTTTCCTTCCTAAACTCTCTGTGAAACTCAAAGGGAGGGGTGATAACGTTGAGCATTTATTGGACAATAAAGGCAGAAACAAATCCAGTAAGTGGGAGGAACCAGGAGGTGTCAGTCTCCTCCTTGTTAGGATTAATGCAGAGCAAACTATTATTTTAGTTGTCAAAGTATCAAAAAAATAGAAATTACTATCTTCAAAATAAACTAAGACCTCAAATCATCTCATGCAATATTCCTTTAAGAACTTACATTTCTGAATCAATCAGTTACAAATTTATTAACACAAAACATATAAACACCCATTCACTCCAACATGAAACAGACACAAACAAACGTTGGACGCCATCAGAATTTGGAGTCAGTCAAAATTTCATTGCTTTAGAAATACTTTAACCACCTTGTGGGGTCTGGAGGTGCTGGTTTAGGCCGCCAGTCTGTCACAGGAACAGACAACCATGCACACACGCTCACCTAGGGAGAATTTATTAACCCAACAGTCATGTTTGTGGACTGTGGGTGGAAGCCGGAGAACCCAGCATGCACAGAGAGAACAAGCAGACTCTGTGCAGAAAGACCCCGGGCCGGGAATCGTACCCAGGACCTTCTTGCTGCAAGGCAACAGTGCTACCAACTGCACCACTGTGCAGCCTGTAATACTTTAATTGATACAGTATTAAAAATCCCAATAGAATACAGTTAAAAATACTTCATTAATCCCAAAGGGAAATTAAATTAAATTAAACACATTTTTATTAGTAATGTGACAAAATATTAGGAGAATTAATAGTTTTCCATTTAAATGTGTATTTAATAAAATATCTTACTTTGCCCATCAATAATTTTTTTCTGACTCTCTGGTCTGAAACCAGTCAGTATTTTGAACTTAAAGTAAAAATTTAAGCAAAATAATTTATTTTCAGATTAAATTGAAAGATTTGTATTTTAAATAAATCATAAAGTGTCACTTTGACATTCTTACGCTTCAATTTATTCATATATTGTGACAAAGATGGTTCCAGCAGTTTGTCCACTAGATGGCAGTGCAGCAGTTTGTCCACTAGATGGCGGTGCAGCAGTTTGTCCACTAGATGGCAGTGCAGCAGTTTGTCCACTAGATGGCAGTGCAGCAGTTTGTCCAGTAGATGGCAGTGCAGCAGTTTGTCCACTAGATGGCAGTGCAGCAGTTTGTCCACTAGATGGCAGTGCAGCAGTTTGTCCACTAGATGGCAGTGCAGCAACATGTTGCCAGGCGAAAATGTCCAGCAGCTGGAAAAGTTTCATTATTTTTCTCTGTTAAGCCAAACTGGGTTTTTTTGCAATTAACCCAGAAGAGCAACAAGTTTCACATTATTGCCAAATGTCAAATTTATTTTTATAGCACATTCCCAACAGCACAGAGTAAAAAGCAAACCAAATGCTAAAAGGTGTTAAAGTTAGTGGATGTTTTCTTCTTCAGTTCAGCCTTTAAAAATAGTTTAATACCATGAAACTGATCTTCCATGTGTTTTTATTAAAATCCCCAGTTTTACTGTTTCAGCAAGAAATAGGAGATTGTTTCAAATAAATAATTCCTTAATATTGATTTTAAAAAAATATGCATCTTCCACTGGGAGATTATTTGACACGTCTTGTTAAAAGTGAACAAATCTGCAAGTGGAACTAGTACATTTTATTAGTATTAAGAAATTATTTTCTTAAAACAAGCTACTATATTGTGCTGAAAAAATACTTTTAAGTTAGTTTTGTCTTATTTCAATCCTTCTAAGATTTTTGACTAAACTTGACCAAAAATACTTTGTAATAGTTTGTGTTTTTGCAGTGCATTTTATTTCTAACTGCTGAAAAATGGACATCTGTTAAATTAGAAATACACAATAGTAGTGATGCCGGTAATGATTGTTTTTGTAAACAATAATTCTATAGATTATTCTGACGACTAATCAATTAATCAGTAAAAAAAAATTTACACATTCTGCAAATTTTTCATTTAATCTCTTCGGCTCTTTTGTACGATATTATAAATACATTAAGAGAGTAAAATTATGAGATAAATTCCTTTTTAAATTAGAAAATTAACATTATATTAAACTGTAATACAATAAACATATTTACATATAAAGTTAATTGATTACAATTCAGTTTCAGCTCTAGATGTTCATGTTATTTACAACATGAGGAGAAGATAATGGAGATTTTGTGTTTTTCTGCTAAAGTTGCTCTAATGTTTGATATTGTTGATTTCTCGTTACCTGAGCAGAGTCATGGGAAGAGAAACCTCTGTCTCACACACACCCACACACACACACACACACACCCTTCCCTCTTTTTTCTGCCCGGTCTTGTGGCTCTCTTGAGTAAATCCCTGCAGGAATCTCAGACCTGCGTGTGAACCAACCTGCTGATCAGATCAGGATCCTGGAAGTTTCCAAAGACTCAAATCGATGCTGATCCGTCTGCACAACAAAAACACAAATTTTACCAAATATTTTTGGTCTAGTTTTGTCTTAATTCACTAGAATTAAGATCAAATTCATCTTTTAAGCAAGATACAAGAGCTTATTTTAAGTAAATAATGTTAATATTGATGGCAGATTATTTCACTAATAAGACATTTTTCCATGTTATAATTGAAATAATCTAGTGGAAATAGAACTTTTTCTTCAATAGTAAGGAATTATTGACTTAAATCAAGCTCCTATGTCTTGCTTAAAAGTTACTTTTAGGTTAGTTTTGTCTTAGTTTAAGTGTACTAAGATGTTTGCACTGAAACTAAACCAGAAATACTTGATAAAATGTTTCATTTTTTCAGTGTGACAACTTGTTTTAAGCAAACTGCACAACTTTCACCTTGGAACTCATCTCTGCTGTTTTACTTCAAAGTTGATCAAAGAGTGTTAGACCGCTGGGTTTATTTAAAGTGCTTTAGTTATAAATGAGTGTTTGCATTGAAACCTGGCAAAGATAAGAGGGTAAAGCGATGAATATCTATTTGCTCAAACCATTAAAGCGTTTAATCTCTAGTTCATCTGGTTTCCTGTTTTGTAAGAACAAAAAAAATGCAGAATAAATTCTGAATATTGAGCATTAAATTAAAAATCATTTAAAAAAATGCAAACGTCTGATGTTTTAAAACAGTTTAGTTTAGTTTTACTGTATTTTTAAAAACGTTTCACTGCTGAAGAAGCTGCTAGCAAGGCAGCGTTGTTTACAGCTTCTCTGGGCTTATCGAGTTCGGAGGTGCATTCCAGACGTTGGAAGGAGCAAAGAGAGGCCAGAGGTGAAAGTTAAAGGTCAAAGGTTATCAATTAGGAGGCAGCGGAAAAGGGAAACAGACAGATTGGACGTCACTCGTTTCCTTCCTGTAGCAACAAAACAGCAGGAAAAACTAAATGATGTTGATAATAATCAGAAATATGACGTTAATGTCATATTCTGCAGATATTTCAACTATTAAAATTGTAAATTATTTAAGTGTAATGTGTTGTAGAAACATATATAATAAAAATCTACTGACTTTATTGGCAGCCTGCTGTTAATACTTTAGACAATAATCTTTTTTCACAACTAGCTCTTCAATAAAATGTTGTAGCATCTTTAGCTTTTGTCAACGTTTAGCTGCGTTTTTGATTGGCTTGTTCACTTTTAACGGTTATATATCCTCATCATGAAAATGAACAGAACTAGTTTGAGCTGCAAGTTGGAACAAGACTGGACCTGAAAGGTTATGGAAATTATTATTTAAATAAACAGAATAAAATGAAAGAAGTTAAAGCATTTCCTGCTGCTAGAAAAAATAATGATGAAGCTTTGAATAAATTATGCAAACGAGAAGATGTAAATGGAAGATGACGGTCGAAAGGGCTGAAACGATTAATCGTGATTAATCGATTATTGAAATAATCGCCAACTAGTACATTAATAAATTAATCATTAACTGGAGTGTACAGATTCAAAAAGGCAATTTGCTAAAAAAAAAAAAAAAAAAAGAAAAAGCACAATCAGAGAAATAACTAAACCAACAAAACTGTTCAAAAGATCAAAACTATTTTGTTTGTAAACATGTTTTACCCAAAACTTTTTAAGTGGAATAGTTTTTATCTGGTTCAAATTCACTAAACTGAACTTTGCATTTTAGGAAGTAAAATGTTTATTTTCTTATTTTAAAAAATGAATTGAATCGTTTATTTGATCCTTTTTAATATAGCGTAAGGGATTTAATAAAAAATCTGTTGAATGTGACATTTTATCCAATTAATGAATCAATCGTCAGAATAATCGATACTAAAATAATCATTAGATGGCAAACAAGGAGCCACAGTAGGAAGTGTTTGCTTTTTTGTCTTTTTCATCTGAGTAAAACAAATCCTTGAATAGGTTTTAAGCTTCTTTAACGCTGATTATTCTTTCATTTATTATCAAAGTGAGCCTGAGTGTGATGTCACTGACTGAGTGAAGGCAGCGTCTCCATCCAGTCATCTTATTCAAAGCGAGCTTCACTTTGCAGACAGACTAATGTGCTGCAGAAGCAGCAGCCTGCAGAGAGAGAAGCACCAGACGATCCATTGTTCAGGGTTTGCTGACACGGTGCATCATCTGCAGCGTTTCTACTGTTGCAGCACAATGAGGTCAGAGATGCTGAGCCCAACAGCTCCGCTTTGTTCCTGTGAGTGACACACTGGGAAGCACAGATGTGTTTGTGTCTTAAAAGTGATTAAAAAAAAACCTGATGTAAACGTTTTTGTGACAATAGAAAGTGCTGTAATACCACGCCGCACCAGTAGGTGGTGAAATCAATTGTTTGTTGTTGGTTTCTTATGAGTTTAAGCTTTAATTGTGAGTCAAAAAGTGGTGCAATCTAAGCTCCAGCTCTTTTAGAGGATTTTACATCAGTTACCTGTTCCATCACACCTGAATAGAATCAATGGCTCAGTACCAATTAGGTCTTACTAGGACAGATTGTAACTTTTATAAAAAGTATTTGTGTTTGTATTTGTTGAAACTGTCATGTCCGTATGGTAATCCGTAAAAAAAAACAAGTTCCTCTGACTAGAAACAACCAATTACAGCCAGGAGGCGGGTCTCGGCGCCGCCATCCACTCCACTTTGCTGCAGCTAGCATAGCCTGTCATGAATGCTAAGGCTAGTTAGCATAGCCACCGATAATGGCGGATAAACAGTTTTCCTGTGATGGTAATTTGCTTCTCCATCATTAGCACATTTACCAGCGTGTTCGTGTGGTTGATTGTCAGCGCTAAGACCCGCCTCCTGGCTCTGATTGGTTGTTCCTAGTCTGGAATGTTGAGTTTCTTCAGTAGCTCAGGGAGAAAGTAGAGTAGACTGGTCTTTTCACAGATTATCAGTCACATAGCAAACTGTCATAACATGGTGACAGTTTTAACAAATATGCAAAGAAATGTATTTTTTTTTTAAAGTGACATACTGCAGCTTTAATCCTGGACGTGTTTTTCAGGTGATAGAAGGCCGACTTTGTAACTGTCTTTATGTGGCTCTGAATGTTCAGGTCTGCGTCCATCAGTGCACCCAGATTTTAGACCTGATCCCTGGTTTTTAGTTGTAATCGTTCCTCTTTAGGTCCAAAGATAATAACTTCAGTTTTTGTTTGAGGTTTTGTGATTGGACGGGTTCTGAGTCACCTGGTGACATCAACATGTAGAGCTGATTATCATCTGCATAGATGTGATGCTGAATCTTATTTCCTGATGTAACCTGAACTAATGGGCGCATTAGTCCAGGAGGGATCGCAGGCAGACTTGAGGAGTAACTAGTTACTCTGTATCTTATAAGAGTATTTTTAGTACACTCTACTTTTTACTTTTGCTTGAGTGACTTTATTATGAAGTAACCAAAAATCCACCAGACACAGACAAACACCGGCAACTTTTGTTAAAGTTTCATAAGTTTTTCTTTGAAAGAAACTGATTTGGAAAAATATATATGTATATATTTTGTTATATGAATTACTGACATTTTGGTCCTTAAAATACCAAAATTTCCACTTAACTTCATATTTTGATCCATCTGTTGATGTGATTTTTTTAATTTTAAATGATTGATAATTTGATCAGTTACTCAGTACTTGAGTAGACATTTTACCAAATACTTTTTTACTTGTACTTGAGTAATTTGTTGGACAGATACTTTAATTTTACTTGAGTAAAAACACGTTGAAGTAGTGCTACCCTTACTGGGTGTAAAGTTTTTGTACTCTAACCACCTCTGGTCTTGGATTAAACCTCAGGAAACTCCTCAAGTGATTTCTGTCAACTCTGATGAAAAGTTACCACCAAAACATCTCTAGATGTTATTTTAAAAGAATTCAGCTTAACTTATTCATATTCTAATTTATTTTTAATATGAACTCGTGTTAACATGATTTGATTCATGTTCATAGTTCGGCAGCTAAGGATTCAAAACAAAGCCCAGAATTGAACTAGTTCTTGTTCATTTATCATGATTTGTCTGAAATCAGCTTTAAAACACAGTGCAAATATTTTGTTCACCTGAAAACGAAATGCCGTTAAATGATTGTCTTTAAGTCAGATTTATAGACAAAAACCTGGACTTGGTTTCACAGAAGAGGCTCAGAACTTTATCTTCTTGAGGTATGTTACATTAAGAAAAAGGATTGTGGGACGTGCAAATCAAGCTTGGTTACAGTACAAACAGCCTCATCTCTCAGTTTCTTTCATGCGGTGACGAGTCGATAGGCGCTCTGCTGCCTGTTATCAAAGTTTAGTGGAAAGAAAGAAAAAAAAAGTTCAAGAACATCCTCTCCTTGCTGTGAGGAGGAAATATTCTGCAAGAAAGGAGAAAAAGATAACAGAGGAAGCTCCGAAAGAGAGAGAGAGAAAAAAACGTAGCATGAATAATTCAGCTCTCCCTTTGTC
The DNA here is from genome assembly GCA_903066815.1 of Brachyrhaphis roseni. Taxonomy (NCBI): domain Eukaryota; kingdom Metazoa; phylum Chordata; class Actinopteri; order Cyprinodontiformes; family Poeciliidae; genus Brachyrhaphis; species Brachyrhaphis roseni. The sequence goes on from CAEFZY010035228.1 coordinate 7,844, forward strand.
TCCATTTATCTCTCAATCCTTTCTTTTTCTCCTCCCGTCCCGAAGCCGCGGCTCTCTGACAGCTTTATTGTAGCTGCAGGGAGACACTCGGTGAAGCTAAAGGCGTTTTGTGATGAGGGTGTTGCCTAACCACCCCCACCGCACCCTCACACGCACCGATGCCGCTTTAAATACCCGGCTAATTAGACAGCCAAATTACAGTCCTTTCAGGCTGCATGCTGCTGAGGACTGTGGGAAACGTAGGCAGCTTAAGTGCTTCCTTTATTGCCAGTATGGCAGGGGACCAGGAGGGTTTTTTCTTTTTTCAGGGTTTCTAAAGACAGACGAGAAAGAGATTATCAGTGAGCAGAAAAAATAAACCCTGGATGAGCTCAGAGGGAGCGTCGTGTTGGAGAGGAAGGTTTTCAGTCAGAAAACTTGAATTTGTTGATTAAAAACTCTTTAAAAATGTGAATGAATGCATTCTAAATATAGTTTATTTCAATAAAAACAGTAGGAGAGACTAAAACGGATGAAAGGCATTAATTAGTGAATGACATATATCTATATAAATTCACTTTATTTCAGACAAATAATGATAAAATAACTAGAACTACAGCTGTGAACTTCTCTAAAGATATTTAGGTGGTGAGCTACTAAAATAAAATTAACTATCTAAATATTTAATTTGCTAACTTGAATATGTATCTTGATAACTAAATATTTAGTTTTCTTTGTAAATATTTGGCTTGCTAACTAAGTAGCTTTGGAACTGTTGCATTTATAGTCGGCATGGTAGTTAGCAAGCTAAATACTTGACTCCAAACTCCATGTTAGCTTGCTAACTAAATAATTAGTTTGAATATTAAATATTTAGTTTTCTAAGTAAATATTTGGCTTTATATATAATTTGGGACTGTTACATAGTCAACAAGATTGTTATCAAACTAAATATTTGACTTCAAACTAAATATTTAGCTTGATAATAAATATATTACTATTTGGTTTTGTAACTAACTTGTTAACACAGATATTTAACTTGCTAGCTAATTATGTAGTTTAGAATTGTTACATTTATAGTTAGCAAAATAGTTAGCAAGCTAAATATTTGCCTCCAAACTAAATATTTAGTAAATATTGTTATTTTCAGAAGCATGTTTTTGCATTTTATCTTTTTCTTGTGACGTTTCATTTTAATTTTCTTTTTGGGATTTTGTTCTTCTGCGATTTTATAGTTTTTAAAAGTGCTAAATAAATAAACTAGCTTATTTAGCTTAAGTGTTAAACAATTAGCCAGCTAATTATACCATAGATGAGCAGATAATGAATATTTTAACATACCAGAAATAATTGCGATTCTTCATACCCTGATATTGTAAAGTCGGCTGTGTTTCACTGAGTTGTGCTGCTACGCATCATGTTATCTAACACTGTAACTTTTTTAATTTCTGCTTAGGAATGATTCCATTTAGCCTGTTTTCTTAACATGTCGACATTTTAATATGAACGTACAAACTGCTCCAAAAATGGTTTCCAGTTTCTGCTGCCTCAGGTCACACAGTGAAACAGGAATATCGAGTTTTACTCCACAGTGCATGACCAGTCCCTGGGTTTCAATACTACAAACTGGTTTAACTGGTGACGCCCTCGCTTATCTCATCTCTGATTCACTTGGCCAGCTGACTGTCGCTACAGCTGCTTGCTTCTGCTATCAGCGAATAGCAACACACATTGCACTAAATGTTGACCCAATTATGCAATTTATCAACAATTTAGCCTGTTTTTGTCACTTTTTCTACAAACGACTGTTTTTAAGTCTTGAAAAGAAGTCATATAGTAGAAAAATAAACCAGAATAGAAGGAGTTACTATTTTAACCGTCAAGTTATTCTTCTCAACAGCAAAAATAAAAATAAAAACTACTTGTTAAATGTCAAACAAATGGCCTATTATTTAAAATGTGGGGTAAATTTGGAGCTATGAAATTTCTTTGTTTATTTTAGAAAACGTCTAAAATTAAGCTAAAAATTTCTGAGTTTTTCCCAAAGATTTTCTCCTTTTTTTTCTATCTACAGAAGCCATAATACACCGTCCTACTGAGATAAGAAACAAGATTAATTATTTTTTTCCGTTCTGTTTGCAGGATTGAAATTTCTCCTGCCAGGTTCCTTCAGATTGAACACACATCGACTCCAAACGGCCCTGCAGCTGTTTTAACAAACCGCACTCAGACAGGAATCCTCCATTCTTGTTTTTGCCGCCGATGACATGAGCTCCCTGAACATCTGTAAAACTCAGCTTTCCCCTGTGAGTCTGACACCCTTCACTCCTCCCTCGCTGGTCTGAATGTTTCAGCCTCCAGCTTTTATTTTTTTAGCGCTCTGAGTGGATGTGGGGCGTGCTGCGGAAAGTTAACAAGTCTCAGTGGATTTAAAATCAGGGCTGTGAAACTGTTACACTCCTAAATTTTAATGTCAACATCTGGATGGTCATGTTTTTCCTCATGTTTTCCTCATAAAGACAGACAGAAAAAGACAACAATAAAGTCAGTTAACAAGTGGGAGTGAATTAAAAACCAGCTTCTCATTAAAACAAACTTTTCTCCCCTGGTTTTTCACAGGAGCAGCAATAAATGTCAGTAAATTTAAAAATGAATACATGAAATCTGTGTAATGATATAAGTCACACTTCTTCAAGTAAGTGGCTGAAGTACAATGACACAGTTGTAAACTTCTGCCAAAAAATGTGAATTTTCAGATTTTCAAAAGTCGAAAATGTTTGACTTTTGAAACTTTTTTGTCTAAAAAATGTAGAAGCTTAATCTTAAAATTTCCTTGTTTTTTCTATCAAATTTTAAACTTTTGAAATTTCCAGTTTTTTTCTAGAAAATTGTTGAAATTAATCTGAAAATAATGATTTTTTTTTGACAGAAATATATTCCTTTACTTTCTATCTACAGCAGTGGGGCCCAAAGTGGGTCCTGCAGGCCCGGCATCCTGCATGTTTTAGTTCTGTCCCTGCTGGTAACAACAACCGTTTCAGCAGGTCAATGTTCTTTTAGAGCTTCTGATGTGCATCATTTGATCCAGGTGTGTTAAACCAGGGACAGAACTAAACCATGCAGGATGCCGGGCCTCCAGGACCCACTTTGGGCCCCGCTGGTCTACAGTGACCCTGATACGCCGTCGTAGTGAAAACGTTAATTTCAAATAGAAATGTTCCTCAATGTTTGTGGCTTTGTGAATCCTGTGCCAATTTGTTTTTAATCATCATTTTTATTATCACAACTGTACTTGAGAATATCATGATAAAATAATAAAGCAAAATAACAATTACTGAAGAAAATGAGTGAAAAAGATCAACTTCAAAATATATTTGAAAAGATTTATGAATGACTAATTAAGACAAGAAAAAAAACTGAAGAAGCACCAGAAGCCACCTGGTTTGTTTTCTGTCCTCTAGTTTGCAGCGTAAGGCGTTTTTTCCTGGCTTGTTCCACCATAATCCCTTTAAAATCCTTATTTTCCCCCCATAAAAACAACATATTCCCACTGTAACCGCCACTTTATGAGCAAACGTCACTGTTTGTCTGCCATAAACTGTTAGTTGGTTCATTATGTTTTAAACATAGTTATTTATAAAACATGAGAATTAAATGGAGGTTTCTTAACGTATTAGAAACAACTTTCAGCTTCCTGTTTGCTTTCTTTTTGTTAGTTGAAAATGTTTTGTACTACTTTAATCAGGCTATTTCTGTTCATTCTTTTAAGCAAAATCAGGTTATACACTCATAAAAACACTTCAAACTTAAGCGTATCATGAGTTTGTTTGTAAAACAAAAAGAAATAATTCAAAAACACAAAATCTTACCAAGTATTTTGTGTAATTTCTCCTGGAAATATAAAAAATAACCTGCAAGTAACTTTTTTAGATCAATAATTCCTTAATATTGATTAAAAATATATATATGCTAGTTCCACTGGCAGATTATTTTAACTACACACAAGACATTTTCCCCTTTTATAAGTGAAATAATCTGCCAGTGGAACTAGAACTGGGTTGCTAGGTGACGGGCTGGGCTTGGCTGGCGTTGCTAGGCAACGGCGCCAGTGGAACTAGCATTTCTTAATCAATGTTAAGGAATTATTGACCTAAAACAAGCTCTTATATCTTGCTGAAAAGTTATTTACTAGCTAGTTTTGTCTTATTTCAAGTGAACTGAAATACTTTGTAAGATTTTATTTTTACAGTGAAACTTTCTGTACTTTTGCAGAAATGTGAGTTTCAAATTAGCAAGTACGATAAAATGTAATCTCTTGGATGAATTTTTCAAACACTTCGGTCAGAGGAAATGTTCAGAGTATCTGACCGGCTGAATGAGCGTCAGTGAAACATGAAAGGGAATCTGAGGTGGATTTCTACTGACTAGTAGATGTTCAGTCAACAGGACAGATCAGCAGATGATGCAAAACTCGTGTTTCTCACCATCACTTTTATCTCCACTCTTCCTGCATAATACATGCAGCAGCAGAGCCAGAAAAAGTGCAGAATGGAGCTTGAAGAATATGATTTTTGGTTTTATCAAACATTTATGACTTTTATTCCTCCAAAAAGTTTTTTTCTATGTGATATAAGTAATATGTATTAATCTTTTTTTCTGTTTTAACTGTTTTCAATCAGTTAAGTAAAATTCACAAAATAGAAAGTCAATTATTCTACACTTGTTCCTGCTGCTTATAACCATGAGTATTGTAGATAGAAAAAAAAAATTGAATTTCCTCCAAAAACAGATGTCTGAGTTGAAAGTTGCACAAAATCAACACTTTGTGCTGAAAGTGACAAAAATATTTCACAAAAACACACTGTCTTTGGACGGATGTGCTTTCCATTAAATAAAATATTTGCTAACACATCATAGATATTTTTTATCAAGAGTGTCAATATGCTTTCTTTTTGTTGGTCTGGAAGCCGTGGTTCATCTATGCTTTGCCTATCAAGATGGCGGTTCAGTGGTGCGGATCACTTCCAGTTCAGACTTTGTGTATGCGTATCAAGCAGCTTCTGCAGTACCTGGATGAAACTTTCATATCTTATTTGTTACATACAATTCAAACAGAGTTATGATTTACTCCATACTTATTATGGAAAATTCTGTTTTTGCATGTTTTTATACTTCCATTTGGGTCACAGCTGCTTCTAAAAACAGTTTTAAAAAATAAATAAATAAATAAAAGCACTTAAAAAAACAAAAAAGCACCCAGCTGTCTTTTGGCAATAATTTAATGTTTTTTGGTGTCTGGAAAATGAGCCGTTTCAAACTCCTTTTGATTGTAACGTCACGAATCAGCAGGCATGGACCCCTTACCTCCTAAGCCCAGCCAAGCCCAGCCCCGTTACCTAGCAACCCAAACGGAACTCTGCTCGTTACCTAGCAACCCAAACGAAACTCTGCTCGTTACCTAGCAACCCGAGCAGAGCTTCAACACACTTGGTTGGCTGGTTTCACTTCTGCTTTTCAAAGATGTAGGTTGTACATCCATTTGCAGCCATTTTTATGTGCAAGCGTAAACGTTGAGTTGGAGGGGGCGTGGCCAGCAGCAGACAATTTGGATTTAAAGGGACAGGATGCCCTAAAACAGTTCATACTCAAAATCTTATTGTCTAAGAAGAATTTTGTACATAAAAATGAAATGAGCATGTTTTGTATCGCTTATAAACCAAACCTAACCTGTTTAAGGAAGCATTTTGTAACAAATTAACTCAGTTTCTTTAAGTTGGATCATCTGTTTTTGTTATTCAGTGAGTTTATTTCCCTCTGCTTTTCTTTAATTCATAAATTCAAGCAATTAAATATAGAATATAATCTTGTAAGATGAGTTATCATTGTGTTCGTCGCTGTTTTAAGTTTGAAATATCTTAAAATTGTCAGGCGGAGGATAATTTCTTAGGAACATATTTGTTGACACCTCTGAATTCATGCGATCTGCAGCTCTGCGCGTATCCTGTGAGCCGCATTTCACAGTGCAGCAGATGTTTCCTGTTGAGCTGTGTGGGAGAGATCCATGTTTCTCTTGGAATATGAGCCACAGATGGTGAGAGCAGGACAGGAAAAACAGAAAGGTGTGTTGATAGATAACAAATTGAATCATAGCGCTGCGCTGAGAGAGGTGCATTCCTGAGCTGCTTGACTGATCACATGTCTCTGATACTTAAAAACGGATCTAGGGAGAAAAATAAAAGTTCAAACGAGGCTCTAAAAAACCTCCAGGTTTAAAGTTAACCTCTTTTTATTCCATATTAATGATCCTCCACATTTATAAAAAGCATATTTTTATTGAAATCTTACAATATGTCATCTTGATTCACCACTTTCTGATTGAAAATTTAAAAATTGTACAAATATACGTGAAATAAATTTAGCCAAGCAGTTCTGTCTGTATTTTGGTGCAACTTGGTAAATGAATGTAATGCACACATTGGAAACTCTCTGAGGCTAATATTGTTATTGCAGTGAAATATTGTTGTTTGTTTATACTTGCAAATAAACAATGAAGAAAAAAGAAAATAACAATAATTTGCCAACTAATAATTGTTTCCAGTGGCAACTGGATGTCTTATATCTCATTCATGTATTTTATTTTAATAAATTTATTTAATATATTTTTAATACATAAATAAATGTATTAAATTTATAAATTAATAAATATATAAATAGTAAATTTATACACTATTATTATCTACAGTAATAGTATTAATAATAATAATAATAATACATTTATAAATTTAATAAATGTATAAATTTATACATAGCATAAATACATTAAATAAACATATTTAATTTATAAAGTAATAAATAATCAAATTAATTTATAGATTTATTTAATTTCCATTTGAAATAAAAAAAAAAGTATTTTGAATTGATTGAATTGAGTGGTGAATTCTCATTTAATTTTAATACATTCTTGAAGTTTATGTAATTTTCCAGTCTGTCATTAATTGAAAGATTATTTGTTCATTTTGAGTTTTTTTGTGTTCTCTCTGTTTGCTCTGATTTCCTTTCAGTCTAAAAACGAAACTGTTTAGTTCATTGAGATTAGCCTTACGAATGTATGTGAATTTTTTTTTTTTTTTACTTTAATTTGACTTTTATGTGACCACAAAATTGTCATAATTGTCGATGTTCCCTCAGCGTTGCCTGAAAACTGTTCAAACGTTTGGGAGTCTCTGGATATGGAGCCCCCCATCTGTTTCTAATGTGCCACCTGCTTTTCTTCTGCCTGGCATATATTTAAAAACCACAGCTGTTTGTGCAAATATTCTCCGCTTCTTAGCGACCTTCTGTGTAGTTTGATAGATCCCTGAGGCAAGTTTGGTTTGTTTCATGAGAGAAAATCTGAATTTAGAAGTCGGGTTGCTGGTTTTTAACTGATTTCTCTGTGGCTTTTTTATTTTAACTCTTGACTTCATAAGCTATAATACATAATATTCTTCCTGTTAGCCTAAATATTAAATATTCTTCTCCTGGAAAACAGCATCAGCAACTCAGCAAAGCATAGCCATCAGTTTTGAAAAGGTCACAATTCACTGTGAAGACTGTAAATTCAGCCCACCATAGACAACAGCACACATAAGCATGATGATAAATCACAGACATTTATATGGAGAAGCCCTTTTGCTCATGACTCTGTGATATATACTGAGGTAAGAGTTTGGTTGTCTCTCTAATGTAATCACTGATATAAATAATGTGTCACTGAAACAGTTTCTTTGTGGAAAAATACCAGAAACTAAACCAACTGGAAGAGTTTTAAAACCACAGCAGCAAAATGCTAATATTAGCATGCTACAATCAACAAGGATGTCTTTGGAAAATTACTGCTGTAATGTGAATGTTAATAATTTTAATATAACTAATTAGAATCTGAAGAGATCATTCATCGAAGACTTTGGAAACTGATTCAAAATAACCAACTCAGAGCTAGGCTTATCGCTACTTTGAGTTAAGCTAACAGCTATTTTTGGGGCATGTTAACATCTACTTAGAGCTAAGCTAATATCCTTTCAGAGCTAAGCTAACATATACTCTGAGTTAACAACTACTTAAAGAAAAGCTAACAGCAATGTTGAGTTAAGCTAACAGCTACATAGAGCAAAAAGGTACTCATAATTAAAATGACAGCTGCTATTCTTGGTCTTGCTAACATCTGCTAATAGCTAAGCTAACGTTCACTCTGAACTAAACTAAAAGCTACTATGAGATAAGCTAACTGCTACCTAGAGCAAAGCTGACAGCTACAAAAATTGAGCTGAGAGCTACTTGGAACTAAAAACTACTCAGAGTTAGCTGATAGCAACTTTAAGATCGGCTAACAGGTATTCTAGGTTATGCTAACATCTACAAATAGTTAACTCACTCAGAACTAAGCTAACATGTACTAAGATTTAAACTAACTGTTACTCAAAACTAAAAGACAGATAGCCTTCAGCT
>CAEFZY010035230.1:0-11320 GCA_903066815.1 Brachyrhaphis roseni
TGGGTGTGACTCTGTGTGGGTGTGACTCTGTGTGGGTGTGACTCTGTGTGGGTGTGACTCTGTGTGGGTGTGACTCTCTGTGGGTGTGATTCTGTGTGGGTGTGACTCTCTGTGGGTGTGACTCTGTGTGTGTGTGTGACTCTGTGTGTACAGGCGGCGCAGCTCGCCTTGGCTGGGGTAGGAGTAGTGCATCTGGCCCGGCTGGGTGGAGGTGTAGGCTGTGCTGAAGCTGAGGAACCCTGTCTGGCCACCGGGGGGCGCCTCAGGCAGCCCTGTCTCCGTCTTCACACCTGGCCACAGCGCACCTGCGGGGGGGGGGCGCAGAGGGGCGAGGTCAGAGCACGGCGGAGGCATAGAGGCATGATGCTGCAGGAGAAAGGGGCGGGGCTAACCGAAGGGCGGGAGGCCGTAGGTCTGACCGCTCTGAGGGAAGGAGGAGTAGACGGCGGACTGGAATGCCACCTGGCTGCTGAAGGATGTCACTGCAGGGCTGGAGCGGCATCGCCATGGCAACACAGAGGACAGCACAGTGAGATCAGCCTGAAGGAGACAAACTGGACCCGAGAGAGGTCTCCATGGCAACCAGCCTGCTGGACAGGAGCTCTGAAACCAAACTATACATTTCTCCTCAAGGGGGCAACCTCGAGTCCGACGCTCTGGCCCGGCTGTGACCAGAACCCGACCAGAACCACCTGAGCAGAGATAAGCTGTGACTGATTTAGTTATTAATCTAAATTCTCCCATCAAATATAAAACATTTCCCCAGAAGCTTCACTTTTACTTTTTCACTGTATTTACTTCTACCCTCTTCAGTCATATCAGGATGAACTGATCGATATGGTCGATAACCGATATATTGACCTCTACTGCTTCGGTTCAACATCCCACAATCCTTTGCTGCATCACTGTCACATGACCAAACAAACAGCAAATTCATTCATCCTGATGTAAAACCGTTCAGAAAGCAAAATGTGATTGCTAAATGTTAGCATGAACTCCCAGGGCCGGTGTGGGCCTCCAGAACCGGGCCGGTTCTGTCAGAATCTCACCTGGCCTCCTGGTAGACCTGCTGGCTATAGTCGGACTGAGCCGAGTCGCCATCTGGAAGACAGAACAGGTTCTGAGTGAGTCCGGTCCAGACTCACAAGCTTCCTCAGCGCCGGCGCCGTACCTGGATGGGAGAACGAGTCGACGGCGTTGCAGATCGGCCGGTCCGATTCTCCTCTGGCGCCGCTCGTCTGATCCTGCTCACCTGCAGGGAAAACAAAAACAGACGTCTTTACATGCTAGAGCAACAAGCTAACTACAGGAGGCTCAGAGAAAACATCTGGAGAACAGCAAGGAAGGAGGTTCTGGTTCTGCTCACCTGGGTCCAGCCGGGCCGCAGACAGAGCGGAGAAGGAGCCTTCCTCCTCCGATGAAGCCAGAGCAGCAGCTGGAGTCCCGTCTGAGCTCAGACTCCTGAGAGCAGAGAACCTTCATCTGAGTTACGGATCAATGCTAATCTGAGGAGGAATGATGATAATCCAACCTGAGCTCCGACTCCTGCTCCCCGTCGGCCTCCAGCTTCGCCTTCTTCGCCTGAACAAACCGAACAAGCCGAGTCTCAGCGTTGGAAAGAAAACGTTTACTTTTACAATCGTTCAGATTCACTGGAGATTACAGATTATTTACTGTTTTCCAACTACTTTAAACCAGTTCTACGTGTTCAGATGGGAATTCGTCTCATCACATCTCCAGAATAAAAGCATGAATGAATCTTTGTGTATTTCAAGCTGAACACCAAACAGTAAAACCAGATTTAGTCAGATTAAAGCTCCATGTGAAGGCTAACGCTGCGACTCACCGGCAGCTCCTGCGGGTCGTCCATCTCTGCGGCGGGGCGCGCCGCCACGTCTCCAGGCTCAGCTACGCTCTGCAGTCGGACCGCCGCTCTGGACCCTGCTTCACACAAACACCGGCGCTGTGAGGCGGATCCGCTCCTCCAGCCCCATAAATACTCACCAGCGCCCCCGCCCCTCCCGCGTCACAGGAAGTGCGGCGCCTCGCTCTGATCCGCAGCACGAGACCTGCAGGTGAGGCACGTGTGGACCTGGCGTTGACCAGCATCTCCATCACGGTGGTGATCTGTGGATTAGGGGAGCGGGCCGCCTTACATGAGGCCTAACCTACATTCAGGGAAAACATCTCCGCCCAGCATTATGAGCCCAGGTGCAGCAACACTCGCCTGGCCAGATAAGATCTAACCTGGATTTGTCCATCGGCCACAGCTGGAGGAGCCCAGCCGTTATCTCCCTGACATAATGCCCAGAGAGGCCCAAAGTGGGTCAGACAGCTAATTTAAAACCGCCAGACGTGTCGGCCGGCTCCTCGCCGAACACGTTCTGGGAGAGAAACGTGCCGCGTGAATCCGTCCGCTCAGCCGCAATAACTACTTACACAAGCTTTAGATAACTGCACCAATAAACTGTCACAACAGCAAGGAAAGAAGGTCAGAGCAGAAAAAACAACTACAAAAAGATTCACAAAGTTCAGCAGGGTTCAAGACAGCGAAGCAACCAGTTCAACAGAACCAAAACTGGACCAGGACTGGGTCACTGGGAAGAACTGGGCTGCAGCTTCCAGGTTTTAGAACCGCCTGGAACCAGGAAAAAATCTGGCAGAACATCTCCGACCTCCAAACCCCAACGCCAAGAAGGAAAGACATCAGCAATGACCTGAGAGAAAACTACTTCCTGTTTGAGATCAGGAATCAGATCAGGACGGATGGAGACGGACTGATGTCTAAATGAAACCCACCAGGAGACAAACGGTACGGGTTGCTCTGTGTGGTTCACAGTTCCAGCAGGTTCTGGTGTGGAAACGTTTCCTCATGCATGTTTGGGTTCTCCAGGTTCTCTCCAGGTTCTCTCCAGGGACTCCGGCGTCCCTCCACCATCCAGTAACATTGGTTTTTAGGGTAACTGGGCCCTGATCAGTATCTCTGAATCACTGTAATAAAAGCCCATTAAGGGCAGCGGGTTCTGCTGCCCCAGATGGGTCCAGAGGTTCTGCTGCCCCAGATGGGTCCAGATGTTTGTGCTCAGGAAAATGTGGATGTTTTAATAACTTTGTTTTGGTGAAAAAGTTTCAGAAGATTTGAGAAAACCAAACAAATATTGAATAAATCAACTGAGGTCATTAATGGTTGGCTGAGGAGAGGAGTGGAGGTGTTATCGGCTCAGTAGACAGAGAGCAGAACCGGTACCGGGTCCAGTCTGATGTGGGTCACAGTTGGTGGTTCTGACTGAGTGTTGGACTGGATCGGAACCAGGTCTCCGCAGAACTGGATGATGTGAGGGAATCTGACTCAGATGTTGAGCAGGGATGGAGGTTCTGGGCCCGGTTCTTCCAGAACCTGTTTCAGTCCGGAACCGACTCTGTTTACCTGGTCGCAGGTAAACATCCTGCTGCTGCTGTTAGACAGCTGACTCCAGGAAATATACCCCACCGAGCACATGAACCGGCTACTTCCTGGAAGGAAGCACCTCATCTCCGAGGAAACTCGACCGAGACATGGATCTGGACCAGAACGCTATAGACTGCGCCAGGAGTTAGTCTGCACCCAGCAACGGGAACGCAAAGTCCTGACGTTAGCCAGCTGAAGCTAGCTTCCTTTCTGACTCCTTCTATCGGGTTGAGCTGCGCCGTTAGCGGCGGCCCGACACTTCATTACTGGGAAGGATTGAGAACCACACAATGCTCCGGCGGAACCAGAATGATTCAGAACCACACAACGCTCCTGCGGAACCAGGGTGGGAAAATTTTCTGCTCCAGAGATTAGTCGGTCCCACCAGACATCGTGTGTCAGCTTCTGAACCCCGGGACAGCAAACAGTTTCCCCCAGCCCCGGCTCCCAGACAGCCCTCTGCCCGGACACCGCAGCCCGCAGACCGGCCTTACCATGGAAGGGGATCCGGGAGCGCCTCGATCCACTCTCTCCCCGGGAATCCACGCAGGAAAGCTTTGTCTGTTGTTAAGGAGCACTATCTGGCAGGAAAGAGCTCCTACTGGATCCGAGGCGCATGCGCAGAACGCTCACGTCTCTGAGGTCGCTGGCGCAATGAGGGCTGACAGGTGGGAGGGAACAGGAGCGGGGTCAGAGGTCAAATTCTGCCAGAAGGAAGCAACGGGAAGCAGCTGCTGTTGCTCATCAACCCGGGAGACTTCCGTTGGTTCCCAGGAGAAAATGATGCTGGATTATTCTAAAAATGAACAAGAGAAACCAAACATGAGCAGTTTGAGATGTTTTATCCTGTTGATGGATTTACAACCATGGGCCCCCTGGGCCTGAAACCGATTTGGGGCCCCTGGGCCTGAAACCGATTTGGGGCCCCTGGGCCTGAAACCGATTTGGGGCCCGATCCACTGAAGAGAAGTTACTTTGCTAACACAGGAAGGTTATTCTCTGAATTCAGAGCATTTTGTGTCTCACAGGTTTATCTGAAAGATTTTCATATAATGCAAACCACATTTTTTGAGAAAATCAATAAATGGAAATATCCATGTGTCTTAGTAATATAACATGCAAATATATTTTAAAAATTATGCTTTGAAAAATGTTATGGGATGTTGAAGTGCAGAGGTCAGTCAAATGAGCATGTCCCCACTGACCAATGTTCATTTTTCACTCTTTGATTTTGAATAACACATTTTAATTATTTGAAAAACTGTCTTTAAACTCCATGTATTGGGATTTTAAAAATAATGGATTTATGTGAAAACAGTAGTTATCATGTTTATTAGAAAAAAAACTAGTTCCCCAACATTTAGACACTAACTGTAAATAGGGCATTTTAACTAAGCAAATCTGTATTTTTGTATAAAATATCCACTGTTTTAGAAAGTTTTACAGTCATGTTTACAACATACTGCCTCTATGTTAGCCTGAAATCAGTTATGACTCCTAGAAACTTGGTATAAAACTCTCTCAATTACAGCTCCGTTTATTTGACGATTTTTAGCTTCGGAAACCATAAATTTAGTTTTAGTCAGAAAAATATCTATTAATAACCCCAGAAACACAGACAGACATCTCATCCGCCCACATCACTTCTGTCTTTTGTTTTTGTGACACTAACCATCTTTTTGTCTGACGTCATTCCCGTGGGCAGCCTACGTCACTCCGTGTGACAAACGGTGCGGACCAACAAATATATTGTAATAATGACTAAAACAGCCCAAGTTAATCTTTGTAGCTTAGTTTTTGTCTATTTTTAAAGCATTTAAAAAATGTAATAAACCTGAGATAACTACAGATAAAAACGGGATATTTTAATTTGCTGAGATGAGGCTGAGCTGTAGAGCCCCCTGGTGGCCAGGCGGAAGAAATGCCTCTGAACTGAAGCGAGAACAAGACTCCATCTATGACTGAACTATTGATTTAACACTTTCATTTTATTATCCATCAGCAGTCAGGTTGATACCTCTGGCTTTTAGTTGTTGATGAATGTCAGCATCTAGTGATGTTTGAAAATCATTTCTGTGTTACCGTTTTCATTCCCGCTGGAATGACAGGAACGGGTTGTTTTCTGAGAGATTAAAGGAAACAGTCAGGTTGAGTTTGAAAGGTTTTATTTAGCATTTCTGATCCAGATCTCAGCTCAGAGTTTCACTTCAAGGAGCCAATTTTTTGCTTTACATGAAAATAAAAACACAGAAAAACAAAAACTTCCAAATATGGAAGAACTTCAGGACCGTTTTCATTCTGGGAACATTTCCTCTCCGAGTGACGATGCTCTCCAATTCAATCAGAAACCACCTTCCGCACGTGAGATCAGGAGATATTCTGTGGGAACATTTTATTGCACTTTCCAGAACCTGGCCGAAGCGGGTCCGGCTCCGACCTGCGGTTCCTGTCCAACCAAACGAAGCACTTCTTTAAGACTAAAGTTCTAGAAGGTTCTGGAAGGACGGAGATATGTTTCAACATGGATCAGGCACAAGACGACACAGTTCTGCTCTACATGATGCATAAACACAGACGCTACGGTGGTGGTGGACAGTACCAAACGGTACCGGATTACCGCTGGTTCTGACCCGACACGAGTCCTTCAGAACCAGCTGGGAATATCCTCTCTGATATGTACAGGTGGAAGAGCTGCAGGTCGTTCAAGGTAAACAGTTTTCGGGTCGTTTGCAGGTCGAGGACAAACGGGTCGAAGGAAGCGTCACTTTGGTCCCGGATCCGGAAGCAGAGACGTTTGGACCCTTCGGTTCCGAAGCTGCTCGGCTTCTCTTTGAGCCTCATTTCCTCGAGAGCAATCAAGCTTCTGCGTGAAAACACAAATAGGGCGAGCAGAACCAAACCGGTCCGGTAACGAAGGCGTCTCCTCCGAGGTCCAAACGGCGACGCAGCTTCATTCCCAACGTCAGGCACTTCATGTCACGCCACCAACAGCTCCAGAACCGGCCCAAACACGCCTCAGGTCCGGAAACACCTCCACTTGGCACATGCTCTCCTTTTGGGTCGGTTCGGCCCGTCGGGCTGATGGTGCTGCAACATGAGTCCCTCCAGCCCATCTGCTTTTGAGTCGGTACCAGAGCTGCTCGTGTCCGGACCGGTCCGGTCACATGAAGGCGTGGTCGGACGGGGGTCCGTAGGAAAAGCCCGGGAAAGCTCCGGCCGCCTCCCGGACGCTGCCGGTCACCGCGACCGAGTCGCTGCAGAGGGAGGCGGACACCGGCAGGTGGGTGAACTCCGGGTCGAAGTGCCGCAGGTCGGTGGGACCGGACTGGAGAACAGAGCGGACCGGAAGTCAGAACCGGGGCTAGCAATTCAAATTTATTAGCCTAACAAAAAAATAATGGTTTACTTTTTAATGTCATGTTTTGGTCATGTATAAATATCAGTTTCAAATGAACTAATCAGTTAACATGCTAAATATTTAGCTCCAAACAAGATAATCGGAAGCTAATCGTTTAGTTAAAAAGTTAAAAATTTAGTTAGCTGGTATTTAGCTCGTAGTTAACTTAGAAGCGAAGTTATTTGTGAAGCTAAATATTTTGGTTCAGATTAAATAGGCAAGCTAAATGTCTAAATATTTAGTTTTAATTTGAGATAAACATTTTGCTTGTTAATTAAATATTTAGTTTGAAACTGACATTTATAAGTAAACATGATGAAAATATGACTTTACAAAATGAACCTCTATTTTTTACTCAAAACTAAATAAACTAAACTATGATCATTTTTATGGCTCTCTACTTAAAGACAGAGTGAATCATTCACTGCTCAACATTTAGTTGCTGGTTCTGATCCAGGTTCTGAGCTGGATCAGAACAGCATCGGTTCTGCTGAGGCGTTGGTGTGACCGTACCACTGAGGGGATGAAGGGAGGCACCACCTTCTTGGCCATCAGGTCGTCCCAGTTGATGGGGGAGAAGAAGGAGTGATACTGGAGCTCCAGCTGCAGGGAAACACCAACACTATGAGGTCTGGTCCCTATCGGGACGGCGCCGCGGCGGTTCAGGCAGACTTACGAAGTCATCCTTGGCCCCCAGCCGGCTGCAGCGCTCCTTCTGCAGCAGCCCCTCCAGCAGCTCCCTGCCGGCGTTGGACACGTTGGGCTTCAGCACCGGCGCCTTGTGCAGGATGTTGTTGTACATCTCCGCCGTGTTGCGGCTGTAGAACGGCGGCTGAGGGAGACGGTCAGCCAGTTAGCAGCCGGTTCAACAGAGAACAGCAGAAAGCAGCAGAAATGAGACAGAGTGAGACTCACCAGTCCGTAGAGCATCTCGTACAGAACCGAGCCCAGACACCACCAGTCCACGGTCCGGTCGTATGCCTGCTTCTGCAGAACCTCTGGAGCCAGGTACTGGGAAACCAAACCGTCACAAACCATCACAAACCTCCTGCACCGTTAGATGCTTTACTACCAACAAATCAGAAAACATATAAAGACATACACTGCAAAAACACTTATTTCAAATTATTTTTGTCTAGTTTATAGAGCAAATGTCTCAGTAAACTTGAAATAAGACAAAACCAACTGACAAGTAACATTTCTCCAAAATAAAAGAACTTTATGTAAATAATTCCTTAATACTGATGTTTTTTAAATGACTAATTTCACTGTTGGATTCTGTCATTTATATGACAAAAAAAAAAAATCACTATTAAGGATTTATTTACATAAAATAAGCTCCTATTTGTTTGCTGAAAACAACCTTATTAGTTTTGTCTGATTTCAAGTGAAATGATATATTTGCACTAGACAAAAATACTGAGAAAGATTTTGAGTTTTTACAGTGTCCAAAAAAGCCAACAATGTTGTGTAAGAAAGGTTTATTCAAATAGTGAGAAGTAGTTTACACTTGTTTAATCCCCTCTCATATATATTATTCTTGAATTTACCCTTATGTCAAAATGTATTTTATCAATCATGAGAAAACATAAGTTTATACTCCATATATCTGAATAGTATAGACTATTCTGTATATTACAGTTTATTATGTGTATCCATCTTCCTTATAACTACCTAGAAGCTTTTTTTGAACTTGTTTATGATTTTACATTTATTAATTTCTTTATCCATGCAGCTTCAGAAAGTTTTATTTTATGGTTTTTAAAATTCATATCTTCTCTTTCTGCAAACATTTTTGAATATTTCCAGTTGATAGATTCTGTTATTACTTTGAATTTAACCAGATCCAGACATAATAACTGTAATTTAAAATGTAATAACGGTTGTTGGAATGTTTTCTGGCGTTTACCTCCGGCGTCCCGCAGAAGGTGGACGTGGTTCCGTTGGGCTCCAGGCCTTCCTTGCAGAGTCCGAAGTCGGTCAGGACAATGTGGCCCTGCGAGTCCAGCAGGATGTTCTCAGGCTTCAGGTCCCTGAGGAACACCGGACAGCAGGCGGCATTAAAACCTGTGACCCCCAGCAGCCACTGGAGGGCGCTGCAGGTCAGCCTCACCTGTACACGATGTGCAGAGAGTGAAGGTAGCCCAGAGCGCTGGCGATCTCCGCCGCGTAGAACCGGGCCCTGGGCTCCAGGAAGACCCGCTCCCTCTGCAGGTGGTAGAAGAGCTGCAGGGAACAGATGGAGTCAACATAAGATTAAGATTAAGATAAATCTTTATTGTCATTGTCACAAGAACAATGAAATTCAAAGGTGCCATCAGTCAGTGCACACTGTCCCATAATTCACACAATGCAAGAAACAAACAAACAGCCGATACACATCATCCATGATGATTAATGGTTGTTTCTGATAGCATTTAGTTTTGTTATTGCTATCAGGTAAAAACTGTCTCTAAGGCGGTTGGTTCTTGTTCTGATTGCTCTGTATCGGATGCCTGAAGGCAACAGATTAAACAGAGAATGTCCAGGGTGGGAAGTGTCCTTTCTGATGTGTTGTGCTTCTTTTAGGCAGCGGTCGCTGTGCAGGTCTTCCAGTGAGGGGAGAGGACAGCCAATGATTTTTTGGGCTGTATTCACAACCAAACAACATCTGGACCGGACCGAACAGAACCGGTCCCTTCCGGCTGCACACTGACCTCTCCTCCGTTGACGTAGTCCAGGACAAAGTAGAGTTTGTCGGTGGTCTGGAAGCTGTAGTGCAGCCCGACCAGGAAGGGGTGCTGGACGTTCTTCATCAACACGCTGCGCTCCGCCATGATGTGCTTTTGCTGGATCAGAACCAGACCAAAACCGTTACACTGTGTCCCACCAGGAGCCGCTCACCTGCTGCCTCCGCTGACTCACCTCCTTCTTCTTTAGGATGATCTTCTTCTGCAGAACCTTGACGGCGTAGTACCTGGTGGTCTCCTTGTGCCGGGCCAGCAGAACCTGAGCAGAACCGGGTCCAGAATTGTCAGAGGAGAAACAGAAATGACGGCAGGAGCAAAGTGGAGATCGCTCACCTTCCCAAAGCTGCCTTTCCCGATGATCTTGAGGTAGTCGAAGTCACACGGCTTGATCCTGACAGACAGAATAAATCAGCTTCCTGTCTGATCACCAACTTCAGTTCATGAAACAGGAAATGAGCAGAAACTCACTGAGTGTCCTCAGCCAGCGACGAACGCGGACCCAGGTACATCTGAAAGACGAGCAGAAGAAATAACAGAAAATCAGAACCAGCAGATGGTCTCACACTGATCCAGAACTACCAGTTCAAAATGATCAGAACCATCAGGTCTGATGACGCCAACTCCCACCTGCAGGTGGCAGCATTTCCCACTTCATGTGAAGTCGGTTCCACTTCAGAGAATAAAAATGTTTCTGTCCATTCTGTCCAACAGTTATTTTATTTTTAGATTTGGATGTTTTGGAAGAATTTAAACGAGGAAAAAAAATATTGTTTTTACAGCAGATTCCAAAAATCAGTAGTCTAACAGCAAAAATCTGACAAAAACAACCAATCTAAAATATGGATATTAATACCAGGGCATGTCAGATCGATACTTTAGTTTCAGATTCTCTCTTGATATTTAACTTTATTTTAAAAGTTATTATGGTTTCTGAACTCTACCTCAAAGATTGTTTCTAATTTTTGCACTTTATTTGGAAACAATGAACAGATTAGTTCTGTTTTTCTACTTCTTTCTGTTTATTGCATAAATATGTTACTAACGTGTTTTGTCCAAGTTTTAACAATAAGATTCGAAGGAAATAAAACACTGAAAGGTCAGGAGTTTGACGATATGTCATATTAAACTAGAGATTGCATAAGTATGTCAGATTGAAACCAGATTATTAATTATGGCACCTCTGCTGGAGGAACTGATTTATTTGAAATAAAAGGTGGAAAGTGAAGAGATGAACTTACTGGACTTCCATCTTCAGCTTCGTTCTGATTCTCATCGATCTTCAGAAAGTTGTTCACTTCAGAGCTGCAGCACAAAAACAGAGAAACATTTAAAAAATAAACGTTGAAATGTTTTTACTGATCAGACCTCAGACCACAGGATGTGCAGGTCAGGGGTCAGCAGGCGACCTCTGGCTGACCTTTGACACCAGTCCAGCCTGTCCAGTCTGAGGATCGGCTTAGAGTCGCCTCAGGATGTCTGACTTTCTCCCGCAGGCGGCAGCAGCTGTGCGGTGAGTCACAGCGTAATCCCAACCAGATTTACCTCCAGGAACATCAGGGATTAGACTATTCTGGCTTCCTGGAGGCAGATTAGCAACGGGGGCAGGAAGCCTGTACTGGGGCAGTTATGGACCAGTTTTCCCCCCTGACCCGGGGCAGTTATGGACCAGTTTTCCCCCCTGACCCGGGGCAGTTATGGACCAGTTTTCCCCCCTGACCCGGGGCAGTTATGGACCAGTTTTCCCCC
>CAEFZY010035232.1:0-14237 GCA_903066815.1 Brachyrhaphis roseni
GACCTCCAAAAAAGTAGATAAAAAAATTAAAGAAAACTATGGGGGGTGTTTTAGAAAAAAAATTATTATTCCCCCAACCCCCACCCCCACCCCCCCCCCCCCCCCCCACCAGTCTAGTATTAATTCACACACACATACATTTCTGACTTCTCGTTCAGTCTAGTATGTCTGCATGCTTTACGGTATGTATATGTGATACATGGAATTTGACTCTTTCGTGTGTGTGAGTCTGGAGTAGTGTGTGAGAGAAAAATCGTATGTGTGTGTGATATTTTAATAGTCCATATGTGCAATTTTAGTCTTCTAAGTGCGTGTGTGTGTATGTGTGTGTGAGTCTATAGTAGTGTGTGTTAGAGAAAACATAGTTTTTTGTCCTAATTGGCGCCTGTTCTATTATTCTTAGACATAAATACATGAAACGTTAAAGGTCATTAGAGATAAATCTTAAGAAAACACACAAGAAGAGGCATACAGAAATAAAAATACATTACAATACAAGAATTACCATTAGATAAATCTAAAACATGTGCTAAGTATGTATTTAACTGGATATTTGGCTTTAAAACAAAAAAGGGATTACAACATGCATGCACCATGCTGTCAAAGTCTAAAAAGTTTCCACTCTTCACTCACACTTGACACACGCAACCAAGTTCTGCACTCAAATGTCAGTACTGACAATTTTCTGCTCTATGAAATGTCTTAGGTTCCACCAGACAGCTCTGATGTCTTATAAAGTTGTCATAAATTTGCTCAGATTTTCTACACTCAACCTGCTTCTAATTACATAAAGTATTGAGCACCTAGGAATGACGTTGGATGGAAAAATGGACATTCTTCCAAAGTGATGATCGCTACCTTCAAAAATATGCATTCCTGCAGCTGTTTGATTCAGAGTGTGTTTAGTACCCTTTGGCTATTTGACATTTACTGGGGCTTTAATGGCTCTCACGGAGAGCTGCCACGGCACCCGCCGAGCCAGGACGACTAGTTTCATTTTTAATGCATTTTTCTTTGAGTGGTGTAAAAGGTCGAAGATGATTTACCGTAGGTTTGCCTCATTTGCGTGCCCATTGTCCTTTGGTGGGTGCACTGGTGTCACGTGAGCATTGCATGTAGATGATATTACGCAAATGTAGGACACAGAAATGCAGGAGAAAACAAGTGAAGAGTCACGGGGTTAAATTAAAAAAGTTTAACCCTTTAACTGCCACTAGGACAGACTAACGTAATAATTCATAGGGTGACAGTTAAGGGGTAAGGAAACTGCTACTGAGAAAACTTGCTGGGACAAAAACTAGAATGACTGAACTTGAGATGACGCAGCTGGACTTGAGCTGATTGGACACACACATGGCTTTGCATAACTTGACTTGATGGGCATGAGACTCGGCATCACTTGATTTGATACAAGTTGACTGAACATGATTTAAGCTTGACTTGAGATGACCAGTCTAAACATGATGTGGCTTGTCTTGAGAATACTGAACTTTACTTGACACGATTTGACATGATACTTCAGACTTGACTTATCTTGAAATGACCTGATTGATGACTATGAGAGTACGTTGTATGACCTGACATTACCTGGCTTGAATTAACGACATCATTGTCTGAACTTGATTGGATTCAATTGACTTACCATGACTGACACGATTTGACTTGTCTTGACAATTTTGCACAACTTGATCTGGCAAAGCTTGACTTGACAAATTTTGAGGCGGCACAGTGCTCAATGTGACTTGACACAATCTGACATAAAAATGAACTGACATAACTTTGCTCAACCTGATGCGACTTAAGACTTGTGACGTGATGAATTGGAATGGTGTAAGATAACTTCAGAGGTTGAGTTCGCGTGAATTTACAGGACTTGACACAACTTGACGGTATTCAACAAACCACTTCACAGTCTGACGACACTTGATTTGATACTTCTGAACTTGGCACAGTTTTGATATTGTCTTGACAGCGTGACTCGAGACTACTTTACAAGCAAATGTGGACTTACGCTGAGGTGGCAATTGTGGTTTGTAACATTTTCAAACTCAATAATTTGCGCAAACAATAAAACGATTGACAATCATTGGCAACTAGTGATCGGAAGAAGAGACGATAACGACGCATCAAGCCAAGCAGCAAACGTTGGAACTCATTACAATCATAAAGCAGGCGTGGCATTTAGTGAGGCAGATGTGATTTTATATATAAGGGAAAAGCCGAATCAGAAAGGGCTCTATCAAGAAAACTAAATATAACTGAGGCTAACTCCAGTGGGGGAAAGTCTCTTGGAACCCACAGGCTGTGTGGGTGTGAATGGAAGTGTGCTAGCATTTCCTGAACAGCCACCCATTCCACATCTAGAAACGCCATCAGCAGCTGTTTGATTTCACACCGCTAGATTATCCTCGATCGCTGGCTACAGAAGTTGCCCGAGGCACCCAAATAAGAAATATTACAACCATAATGAATATTTAAAAAATGCAGAGTGGAGGATTTTTCAGCAGATGCTTGTATGTGGTGCATTAGGATGATGAATTCCCCAGCCAGGCCAACCATCAGATACACCAGAGAAAGATGAAGAGCTGCGAATGCATTTTAAGTAAAAGAACAACAAAAAAAAAAAACCAAGAAAAAACCTTTCTGCAGTGTCTTAGCTTGATTAATGACACGCTTTCTGGGATGGAGCCAGGATATTAGCAGAACCCACAGCAATCTGTTTTCCTGCAACAATGCAGAACAATAGAGATGTCTACAGCTTGTTGCAATAAACCACACTGTACGGGAGAGATGGAGGTGCATTCACTGACGTTCATGAGGTTGTTAAAGGCCCCTTGTTGATGAACTGGCGTTTGTTAAAGCGGCAACGGAAACAAACAACCGTGCGTGGAATAAAGCGGCCGCATTTTGGGATGTCCTGAAAGATTAACTGCATTCGGCACACGGAGAGGATGTTCATTGCTGTCTGATTAATGGTCTTTTCTGTCTCTATGCACAAGGGGAAGTTTCTGTTTTGCTGTATATGGCACCCCAGTGTGGAACTTGCAGTCGCCACTTTGATTCTGCAACACTCCCACTGAGCTATCCGCGAGCCGCCAGTACATCGCCATAATCCAAATGCTCACTTTGATGGCCTCTGAAATGTTTTATTTTTTTTGCTTAACCCATAGCGCAGTACTCACGTATCCTGAGATGCATCTAAATCACTGTGAAATAGAGAGGGGAAGGTTTCTGCTCTTAAGAACAAATCACACATATTCAAGTGAATAAATCACTCCGAGCAGCGTTACCACTGCTTCCCTGCACTGACGTGGAATACTAAGTAATTCTTCTTGTCTTCTGATCTTGCCTCTCATTTTCTTTTGTGCGTGCACTGTTCGCCAAATGATGTGTGAAACTGTTACAGTCTGTCAAAACTGCAAACCCAGTTCCCGGAAAATAATTGCTGAAACACCCAGTAAGTTGGCGAGAAACATCAACTGAATCTCTCCTCTTTTTTTTTTTTTTTTTTTTAATGCCACAAATTCTGCCAAGGCTCAAACATCTCGTTATTTAAACTGACGCAGGGATATAATTGCATAGATCATGCATGGAACCCTTGAATTAGCATTCAAATACACTGAATTTTTAAAAATTTGTTGCCATATTGGAACCACAAATGTTGACGTAGCTTTTTGAGAATAACCCTAACCGCTAGCCCTAGTCCCAGACCCAAACAAATGAAGGTTATGTGATTTTTTTGTGTTGTTTTTCTTTTATGAACATCAGAAAACTGCATCAGCCCTGTTTACTCTGATGCCAGTAAACAAAATCAAGTGCAACCAATGACCTTCAAAAAAGGCTTTATAACAATATTGCAAAATATCAACGTCAGGTTCAGCGCTATTATCTGTTATCTGAAAATTGAAGGGTGGCTCTGCTGACAACCTTCCAAGACGTGGCTGTTTGCATAGTGCAGCAAAACCAGCATTAATAAGAGAAGTGTGAGCCTGATCCATTCTAACGCTGTTGGAGTTGCGTGTAGGAGAATTTCTCGACAACTATAGTCGGATTCTCCCCAAATCTGACTTTCACTGAAAGGGACTCTGTTTGGATTTGACACAGATTATGCCACAGATACGACATAGGAGAGTGAATAAATGAGAATGTGACTGAAGTATGTTAGACGAATAAGAATTGAAAAAAAGCTGAGACGTAGTTCTTCAAATAAACACTTTATCATATGTTAAGACGGTCCAGTCAAATCCAAAACAGTGTGACTAAGCTAAAAGTGCTACAGTTCCTGTCTCCATATTTGTAAAGCTGGTAGAGAGACTCCACACACCTGTAGTTGTAGTTGCAGCAAATGTTCTGCAATGTATTGACCAGCGAGACTGACTACAAATCCACCCCACACTTTTCAGAAACGTTGTTTGAATAGCATTTTGAAAACCATGTATTATGTTCTTTCCATTTCAAAACAATATGTTACTTTCTGTTTATCTATCACATACAATCCCAGAAATACACATTTAGGATATCGGTGGAGAATATAACTTCATGGGGTATGTGCAAGACGTTGCTATCAGCAGACAATGAACTTGTCTGTGCGAAACAAATAGTCAATATGAGAAGTGAAAGATGGCAAAAATGATGTTTGGAGAGTTGTGTGAAATCGCAGAAACAAATATCCAGTCAAATGATTATTTTTTTACTAGATCAGTACCAGGAGGCCCAGTGCTGCATTCCACATCCGGTTTGTTTCCTTTCTGTACAGCTGTACATTTTTGATTAATACCAACTAAGGCAGAATTCATTTCTTAACAATTAACAGGACGTTTAATAGAAATGGGTACCGAAAAAAACAAAACAACAACAACAAACAAAACTGCACATCCTCCTTGCTAAATTTTTCCCAGCTGAGCAGCGTGCGTCCAGATGAATACTAAAACAGGCCGTGTTGACCTTCAAGGCGAGCGCGGGGAGGAAAATCTGCAAACCTAACGACGCAATCGACTGGGGGACACGCTGGAGGTGAGGCGTCGCCGTGAGCTCGAGCCGAGTAATTAAGACGTTCCCATTTCTGTTGAACACGGTGGGGGAAGAGCGGCACATCGGCGGGCTGCTGCTCTGTCCTCCTAGCAACTCATCCGGCGGCGTCGTGCCGTAATAAGCTCTGAGATGAATACAAGAATCACATGGAGATGCTGTGTGTGATTAGCAAACAAAAGGACTCCGCTGGATGACAAAATCACTGACATCAAGGATGACTGAGCTTCCCCTCCGCGTCCTTCTCTCGTCTTCCTGACTGTTTAGTGTTTCTCCACGAACAGCTTCCAGCCTGTTCAGCCATAAACCCTGAATCCCATTGTCCGTTCCCATCCGCTGCATCATTCTGGCTTGGCCCGCCTGGCCTCGGGCGCTCTATTTTCCATGCAGCTAATGCATTATGATGCAGGCGTCTCTGCGGCAGCGAGGTGCAAGCTCCCTCTTCTTTCTCCTCATGCATGTAGGCCCACACACACGCACACACACACCCCGTTACACACAAGCATAAATAAGAGCTGTAGCAGTCACTTGCTGACATAAACCCCCCTCAGCCCACAAGCAAAAACACACAAACAGCACCGTAGTCTATTCACAGTCAGAGAGACATGGGCTGACTGGGGATCCACACAGACCCTGGATGCAGCACATAAAGTAATAAATGGAACGGATAATTAACAAATGAAGCGAGCAATGCGCACGTCTCATATTTAATAAAGGGTTGAGAATGAATGGAAAACAAATTGGCTAATGTAGACGCTCTGAAACCTTCGAATGCTTGTTCAGCTGCAAGGAGAGAGAAAGAGTAAAAAAGAAAGTGTGTCTGAGTGGAGCGGTGAAAGTGGACAGCAGCCGCCTGCTGCGAATCATCCTTCGTCTTTCAGTGTCGAGAAGGAGAATCAGCGTCGCGACACGATCAGATAATCTTATGGGACGCAGAACGTCCAACGAATTCCAGCACGTTTTTACATTTCTGTATTAGTTGGATCAGAGAGCGAATCAAAGGCAGGGCCCGAGGGTCGGCCTGTGGGCTTCTCCACCCAAGGCGGAGCGCCTGCCTGTGTGTTGAACATGGCGAACGGAGCGTGTGGGCTTCAGTGACACCCGTGTCTTTAATCTCACTCACGTCGGCCCACACCGCCCACAGAGGCGATCATCTTGCATTTCAGATCTTCATTATGTGGCTGTGTGTGCGCGCCAGAGAAAATGTTCTAATAATCAGCATTCAACGAAAAGCATCACGCTTATTTCTAATTTGAAGGCCACCGCACACTTGTAAAGCACGTTGAGTAATGAATGAACACCGCCCCTTATGAAACAAAGTGCTGACGCCAAGGATTTGTTTGACTTGAATGCGTTTTCTTAGGATGTTCTGTGGAAAAAACCAAACACAGAATGGTTCGAATAAAGGCGCGAAAAGGAAAAACATGCTCCGTTTAGATATGAATTTTGAGAAATGCTGCGTGCATTTGTACCCACTTCCGATTGCACCTTTAAGTCACCCAGTAGATTAATAAACAGAGACCGACCGTGCGCAGTTTAATCCGAGATTTGCTGGAGAAGATTAGTAAACAAACTGCATAATGATGATGACCAAGGAACGCAGCATAAAGTGCAGGAGAATTATAAAGCAGTAGGTTATAAAAACAACAGACCCACTGCAGTGTGACCACACAAGAGGCGCTTCATTTTGTTCTTAAAAGAAGAAGAAAGTAAACAACTTTGGAGAAAGCTCATTAGCACAGAGGGTGCAATATCAGAGGGAAAAATAAAAATTGCCAACTGCTTTTCCTGCTGGCATATTTTTATGAACTGTTAAATTTTAATGCTAACTTTATGAGGATGCCCTGCACTTTATCAGGAGCACCTGTTATATAATGCACGTACGCTCCCACCCATCCACCCACCTCATCTGCTCAGAAATGCAGCCCCCCTGGTCAGGACAAGTGGAGTTTATTAAATGCATTTAAAAAAAGCTATTTTGCTCATCTGTTAAAGAGAATATAAATGACCTGGTTAGTTTATCTTTACCTTGAGCAGTTTTTAAATTTGCAGCTCATGCCGAGAGCAAAGAGGTCAAGCCTATCAACACGTAGCTGTCCACCTGAACCCACCGGTCAGGCACGAAGAACATTTCCCGGAGAAGCGGCCTAAAGGTTCATGAAACCTCTGGAGGAGCAGCTGAGACTCAAAAACTCTGATGGGAAATGGTGACAGTGTGGCATCTAGCTGTGACTTCTAGGATGCATCAAATTTATAAAAGAAGGCGCTTTTAAAATTAAACTCTTTGGCCAACGTTAATTACATGTAGCACTGCTCACCACAGTGAGCATAGAGACACACAATGATACCCAGTTTTGGCAGTTATCACAGGGATGTATTTCAGATAACTATTGAGTCAAAGGGGGATTGGGAATAGATATGCATGTTGCAGACACTATTGGTCTTAAAGCACCTGTCTTATTTCCTCTGGGGGGAAAAAGTGCCCTTCTGAAATATTTTGTCTTTTAAACAGTGTATTACAGAATACACTGTAAAGAAAATTATATACATATATATCTATTTATATGTGTGTGTGCCACATACGGTGCCCTTTGTGTCCACTAGAGCACCTGCTCCCCAAATGTTTGTGGATGCCACTGTATGTGTTGTTCATTTTAGACATTTGCTTGTAATCAAATTTTTAAAATCATATCTTTTTCCTATCTACTTAACAATTTTGAGCTAGTTTCTAAGTAGGTCTTTCAAATAAAATTCCATTGACATCCTTTTACGTTTCTGTCAATTACCTAAAAAATATAAAAATAATTAAGACGAGTGAAATCTGTGTTTCACTTCAAAGATGTAGACTGATGGTTCATTCTAACTTCCAGATGGATGGATGGATGGATGCTCTCACTTGTCACCAGAGCTTTGAATGTATCTTGCTTGACAGGATAAAAATAGGTCAGGGTAGATGACTGTCACAACTCATTAAATTGTAAAATAATGTCATTAAATAAACATATTTTAACCCAAGCAATTCCCAGTGATACGAAAGGAATCATCTCAGTGTGGAAGAGGAATAGTCAGAATAAAAGCACAGCTGTTTGTCACATTGAGTCATATTTGTCTTTAAGTACATTAAAGTCAACGCACACGACTGCTGATTCACACAGAAACATGTCCAGGTTTTAATCAGTTGGATAACAACCTTTCATCCGACTCAGTCTTTCCTAACAAGATTTCTGTACAAACATCTTGAATATAAGAATAAAAATAAACTCTCTGATGGATGCTTTACATCCTCACATGCTGATCAGCAATATTGCACTATAGGAATGTACAGCGCATAGAACCCAACATGGTTTCAGAGAAGATGAATGCTGATCTTTTTTTTTTTTTTTCTGGGAAAAAAATCCATTTCTCTTAAACTTATAATAGCTGCTATGCAAAAAATATAAATAATATGGTATTATTTCTTACAGGCCTCAGATGTGATTGACATATGGGGATGATGTAATTCCGTGCAAGGAGTACAATGAGCAGCAGACGTTTTAGGGTTGTTAAGATGGCAGCAGGTGAACTTCAAACTTCATTTTCTGTTCATTAAAATGTACCAAATGTGTAAAAACACCAAGGTTGAAAAGTCTCACTGGGATTTGATTTGGAGGACACTAAGTATTAACCTATTCTACAGCTGCTATTAATTAAAAAGTATATTTTTAATTTCTTTGTGTTTCTGCACAGTGCTAGGTATTAATAAGGTAATTTAATTAATGCTAAAATGTGCTTCATGTGATGCAGCTTCCCATTTTTTATTGTATCTCCAACATTATTAAACTTTAAATAATACAATAAACTAAAGGTTTGATGCTAAATGTAATATCATAATAGTTAAAAATACTGCCAAATATTGGAAAATATTCCCATTTAAGACAAGAAGTCAGAGAACTTTTTTTTTTCTTTTTTAAATGTATATATATTTTTTAAGATAATCAGAGTGATGCAGGGATTTCCAGGGAATCAACTTTTCAAACTGGAAAACGCGAGATAACACATTGCTGAAGGACAGACCTTCTTCATCTTCACAAGTAAGAAAACAGCTCCTAGAAAATACCCACTACGTGCTTAAATTTGCTCAAATCTACAGTCGGAGCAATAATTACAATAATTACTGCGACAAACAGTGTTGGATGGGGACACGATTAAGCCTTGCCACCACGCTTAGTGAGGAAGATAAAAATGGAGGTGAAAAATCTCCAGGGCTCGCTACTAGAGAACTGCAGCATTCTTGTGAGTGTGGGAATCTATTCTTATTTATGCTGTTACTCATGGAGGTGCTAAAAATTTTTTTTAAAAAACTACAGAGGTTGCTGTATGCATGTTTAAAATTAGTCTAAGTGATAATGTGGAATAGAGGTTTATCTATTCTCCATGCAAAAACGTCAAAAACATTCTGCACACGACTGTATTGAGTCGCTGCTACCGCTAGTAGTAGCTGCAACTGCTACTACTATTAGTAAATGATTAACATGATGATTCTTTAATCATTGCTTTTCTTTAATGACTAAAGAAAAGTAATGAATGATTACTTTTTTTAACCATTAATTAAAGAAAAGTAACATCTTGCTTTTCTTTTAAATTAATGATTTATTGCATAAGATCAAAATCGAGGAGTGCTTTGTGTATTAAAGGAAAATGCTCAAAGCAGGAGTGGCGCTGAGTTCGATTATGTGTTTTGTGGAAAAAAGAGAACCAGCTGCCCGTTATTTAAAAATGAAGGCATCAGACGGTGTGTGTGTTTGGCTGTTGGGGATTCCTCCATTAACATCCAAGTAAAATGGATTATCTCGCGCTTCCTTCAGTCATTTGGAGAGAGGTAAACGTATAAACAAGTGTAGAAAAGGATAGGCTGCTCAGTCAAAATGATTTAAAATGCTTTGAGGTTGAAACTATGTACAGAAAAAATAAACTACCGTAGAATGGATCAAAGAAGAGCCAGCAGTTCAAAGACGGTGAGGATCAGCTTCAGGCTGATCCAAGAAGATCTAGCAACCAGAAAACGTCAATGTCAAGTTAAGCTATCAGCAAGAAGCCTGTATAGTTCAATTGTTCAAAAGAAGAAAATCCCACGTGACCTGAAGACAACATGCCATAGCACACACTGACTAAAGACAATTGGAACAATTCCTTTAAATTGAGTAAGATGGTTGCTTATTTTATTTATTTATTCGCAGATAATTAGTTAGATATCCTCCAAACTCTGAATTCAAGTTGTAGTACCAAGAAAACACGGCACTGCCTGTGGCTCTCAACAAGGATCATGGATTAGCTTGAAAGTATTGAGATTTTTGAAGCGTTTATGTCCTCTTATTGTGAAGAGAAAACTTCCTCAAGCACAAAAACTGGTGCGCAGTATCTCAGCTCCAAACAAAAGTAGCATTATCGAGTGGCCAGCCCAATCTGTGGACCTTTATCCAATAGAAAACTGATGCTTTGACATCACATTTATTGTTTCTGAGGTAAAACAAACACAAAAAGAGAGAGAGAGAGAGGAAATGTGGAAGGTGCAAGTCAAATTTGGGAGCGTTAAATCAACACTTTATTTGCTCCTTCCTTCTCAGATCTTGTGTTAATTTAACTCTTTCAGACATTTTTTCAACAAGAGACTGAGTAGTTTTAACACTTGAAAGAGTGTTGATTTAACTCCACCAAATTTGCTGTGTGCAGTCCAAAACTCCTGGGTGGTAAAATGTGATCACAGGTGTCAGAATTTGGTCCTACAACTAAACATTAGTTCAGGGATTCACTGGAGCGTTTTCCAGTTAATGAAGGAAATCTTTGAATTATGAAGGAAAGCCTAGACTTTGATGCTTTTTAGCAGCCTAATAATCATTGTACCGTATTTTCTGCAAAGTGAAGTGCACCGTTCCCAATGCGTGAAAAGAGCATGAAATGCTAGAAGCTCTAGATAAAGAATGCCTCAGGAAAAACTGTGCTTTGGTCATTTTGGAATTTTGGATTCTTGTCAATGAACTGCTTAACTATTGGCTTAACTTAACAACTAGATCAGCATTGATGGACCGTCTCAATTGTTGACGGAGGTTAATGAAGCAGGATGGATAATAAAAACCCAACCCGTGGCCTGTAAATCCCAAACATCCCGTTAATCGTCAGCATGCATGCGGTCGATTGGAGGAGTTCGATATCACGTTGTGTTGTTACTTCCTCCCAAATACAAATGAATCTGCCCACAGAGTGGCCCAAAAGCAAAGGGTTTGGCTATGGGGCATTTTCTTACTGCAGCCTGAGAGCGCCATGAGGGAGACGCATTCCCCCCGCTGCGTGAGGTTGTAAACAGAGTCTAATGCAGTTCAGCTTTCGATACAATCATGCTGAGCAATCATCAGATGAAATGTTTTGGTGGCGCATGGCTCTGGGTATCATTCGGAAGGAAGAGAGAGCTGCGTTTACATCATGACTGCCTCCAGGAGTTTAATGCTGGTGCTTTCTTCCTGTAAGGACTGACGCAAAAAAGATTTATCAGTCTGTCGAGAGGAACTTAATGCAGGGCTTAATGTGTTTGTGGAAAGGCGGGTAAATGCTTTTAAAGAAAAAAAAAACAAAACAAGAAAAGCATTATAGTCATATTCAAATGTGACCTTTGATAGCTGTGACTTCTCATAAAACTAGAAGAAATAAAAACAGTCAGACTGAATTGCATTTCATTTTTACAGCACGAAAAGTACATAAGACCATTC
The DNA here is from genome assembly GCA_903066815.1 of Brachyrhaphis roseni. Lineage (NCBI taxonomy): Eukaryota > Metazoa > Chordata > Actinopteri > Cyprinodontiformes > Poeciliidae > Brachyrhaphis > Brachyrhaphis roseni. The sequence continues at coordinate 11,769 of CAEFZY010035232.1, forward strand.
TTTAAGAAACAAACACTTTAGGTATTGGACGAAGATGTGGGAAAGCACCTCTTCATCATTGTTACCAAAGATGGATGATCCATGATGCTGCGGTGATGTTCCCTCCCCAATCTCCCTGGGAACCATGTTCAATGATGTTTTAAATAAAAATTAAGTGGCTTCCACCAGTAAATTATAAATGGGGGACTATTTGGACATTGCAGTGTAACACCGGCATGTTGATTTTGTGGGAAACAACTTCCCACGTTGTGCTGACATTATGCTTGCCAATGAAAGATGACCCTATTTGAGGATTTTTACACAACTTGAATGGATGGGGAAGGAAGAACAACGGGAGTCGGGATGGAGGACTGTCTTCCAGTTTGATAGCTTCTCCTTTCGATCCAGTTCAATGTCTGATTCATTGTCGAAGATAAAATCTTAATGTGCAAAAGATTTATCTGCAAAACAGAAATCCACTTATTAAATTTTTAACTTGATTCAATAGAAAGACAAATCCCGTCATCTTTGTTTTGCACTCTTCTTCCTCGCTCTACCCCGCTCTCTCTCCTCCATCTCTACTTTCTCATTCTCCATACACCATTCAGGCACATTCTTCTTTATTCTCCCAAGGTCTGAAGGCTGAATGCTGATAGAGTGATTACCCAAAGCATTAATGCTAACTCAAGATCAACACACAAGGGGCTGATAAATCATGCTTTTATGGAGCTCTCCCCTGTTAGCGCAGCAGCCTATCAAGGTCACAGAATTATGGAGGTTGGGTCCTGAGCTCACTAAATGAATAGGGCATCACAGAGACATAATATAATAGAATATGTCTTTAATAGTCGTCTATGGCTGTGGAGAACAAAGAGAGACGAAGTGATGGAAGGGGAAAGCAACAGCAAGTCGCTATAGTGGGAACAAAATGTTTGTCATGAGCAAAACTGGAAGCTGTTTTGCTTTCTGCACGTTGGGTCTACTGACTTTCAGACAAAACCGCAAAGCAGTAGAAGATAAGAAGATGATAAAACGTACTTTTTTTCCCCAATAAACTAAAAATAATTACTAGTTTACTCAAAAGAGTAACCAGGGACACTTCTAAAGGAATGGCCAGATGGGGGCTGATGATAACTTTGGGGTTGAGAGCCAGAGTTACATTTTAGGGGTGTTGTTATGTCAAGGTAAATGTCAAGTATACTGGAGTGCAGGGTGAGTATCTAAAACTGATCTGCACCAAAGTGGTGGTCTCCAACCACTGAGGCAAGGAATGGTAGCAGTTTATGGATATTTGTAGAATTTTGTTTGCTACTATTACTAATGTATTGAAAGACAACATGAATGTTTTTGTTTTGTTGTGGGTCTTATAGTGTGATCCTCTGAACAACATCCATCTGTTCCTCTTTTGCACGATTGACATGAATCATGAACCATTGCAGGATTATTTTTTCGATCTTTCTTCAAATGGCTTCACTTCATCTTAGTGTTTGTCAAAATCATCCCTCATTCGTTCACACCGCTATAGGAACCATTTTTGCACGGCCTTGCTCATTGTCCTGACTGTTTATGTGAAAGTAGCCGAAAAGGTTTCTTTGGTAGAAAACAATTTTATTTATTTTTTTGTTCCCCACCAGGGGTCTTTTTGTGGGCTCTAGTGTCCCTTATTTGACAGTAGGCTGACAAAAGGGGGTAAGGAGAGGGGGGAAGTCAAACAGACTTTTGCCTGTTTGAGAGGCTCTAAGGAGACAGGCACACAGCACAAAGACCCTGCAGCATTAACAAGGCTCTCCTAACGGGAAAGTCTGGAGAAAGTCTTTGAATTACAAGAGCCGCAGCAGAGATTTTGAGCATGAGAACTCATTTGGCTGCACGTTTCAGTGACAAGTAGTGGGTCACAAAACTGTGCGACTCGTGTGTCATATTCAGCCTTTTCAATGAACTCAATCTGCCACTTCCAGGAAGAATGGCAGCTGTCTTCGTGCTGGCAGATAACGCGACTCCATTCAAAGCCAAGTGGAAGTGGAGGAGAGGTTTTGTGCACAGATTGGTAGGAATGTTGGAAGAGACCAAGTCCGGATGTGGACATTCTCACCCACAAAACCCCGCTACAATCAACGCATAAAAGTTATCTCTTTTATAAAGCGTGGGTCTTAATGTCTCTAATAAATATGATGGACTTCACATTAGACGCATTTATGATTAATAGGAAGCGGTTATTTACCAGGGTTAGCGTTCTTATTAGATTTTAAATTACAATCAATATGACTTTTTGCTCTTGAAGGGTCGCAAGAATTAAGTGGAAGTTAGAAGGGCCAAAAATTACTATCTCAATCTCACTATCAGTATTACTAATATTACAGCACTTCTCCTCTTTAGCACAGCTTAGTATGGCAAGGACAATTTAATTTGTATTGACATGCTAAAATCGCCAATAAAATTTAATGGCATTCTTGTTCTGAAAGCCATTATATATATATATATATATATATA
>CAEFZY010035234.1:0-47455 GCA_903066815.1 Brachyrhaphis roseni
ATGCTGATATATTGATCTGTGTTTGAACAGTAGGTAAAAGGGAAAAATGGCGAGAAAATACCGAATACTTTGTGGACATGTTACATAGAAATCAAAAAACTCATGAATCAGAGACAATAAAGACAAAACAAATCAGTCAGGACACATTCCAGGAACCAAAATAAGTTTATTACCCCTTTTTTAAATATTCAACCATCAAACGAAACATTCAGTGCAGATGATCAGTCTTTTATAAAGCTATGAAGTTAAAAAATATACAAACTTGATTAGAAAAATAATCACTTTTAGTTCCATTCAAGTGATGGAAAAGGATGTTAACTGTAAGGTGCTACAGTTTATGAAAACAAAAGCAACCAGTACAAAATGATGGGCTGAAATGTTCACTGCGATGCAGGAATTACTCTGATGTTTTTATTTTCCTAAAACGCTGCACTCAGAGTACCTCTCTGATAAATAAGTGATTACAGTACACTCACTACAAGAGAAGTACCTTGATGCTTCAATGTAATAGATGATATAAACGTACCTTTCCAGAACATAATGATTTAGCCAAACATCATAACATCTGAAATTAAATAACTATTTGAACATTGGCTCTAATCATTTTAATTAAATCTTTGTTTCTTTCCAATTAAAATATATTATAAAATATTTAACTTCAAAAGTAGTGGTTAATGGTTTCATTATGTTCAGTCCTGACAGTAGAAGACTTTGAGCAGGTTTGTTGTTTTAAACACTCATGAAAACCACAAACAGCCATTCAGTAAAACACCAAACTGCATTTCTACATCCAAAGTGGTTTGACATTTAAAAAAAATATTTACTCATAGAAATATGAGTAAAAACAGGATTTATTCCCTTTTCTGTGCATGTAGCTGCTCTAGTAGTAATATTAGTCCCATAACATTTATCAAAATGTAAGCTCTTTTCAAGAGAATTGTGTTAGTAAAGTGTTAGAAAAACATTTACATTAATTTCATAAGTGCTTGAATAAATCAGGTTTTTAAAGTGAAGTAGTTTCCTTTTGCCTGAAGTTTAAATATAAAAACTGAGAAAAGAGAAACACAGCAGCTCCAACTTTTGAATCATAATAAAACATGTTTAAAACAAAATCCTCCCAGCAGCAGTCGTACACTTCTGTACCATCAAAGTACACAAGTGTGTATGTACATGCTGCCATTTATTTGCACAATAATTTACTCTGGTTTTCTGCTCTTCTCTCATATATTGTACTGTAAACAATCTGTTTCTTTTTAAAGTTCAGTACACATGCACATTACGATGCACATCCCTTGGATTCTGAGTACAACTGTAATCTTTTACAGTGTATTATTTTTGTTTTTCATTTATATATTTTCCACATTTTGGAACCTTTTGTTCAGCTGTTGCACATGCATTTCCCCTGTGTGCAATAATAAATGTTCCTTTTCTATTCTGAACGTCAGTGTATATGAACAGGTGTTACCAGGTTCCAACAGCAGAGGGCGCTGTACTGCGTCATTCTGCTAACTGCTGCTTCCTGAGTGATCGGCGGGCAGACCGGCTTTTTCTGCAGCGCCAGACGTCGTCTGCTCCGCCTGGCTGCAGCAGCTGGAAACTGGGAGATAATACTGGTTCTGTTCCATCAAACTGGGACTGAATCACTGGTTATGTAGTGGATTCCTGTTGGATCTGGATGAAGCAAGCCTACGGAAAGTAAAGTGACTCAAAAATGTGTTTTTGTCCAGAATATGAAGAAAAAAAAGAAAACAAACCCTGAAACTTTTTAATTAGCAACATATGAGTTCCTGTTTCAATGGGGTATAAATATGATGTGACACAGAAGCCCATTTGTCTCAGTAACTCCTCAAAATGGGAAAAACAAGAAGGCATCCAGTTATGCAAGTTCTACCTTAACCTGTTCAAATCTACAGACAGAATAATAATGACAATAATAACAGGGTTTGAACAGTTTCCAGGCATTTTCAAGCACCACACTATGGAGATAAAAACAATATACATGAACAAGACAGTTTCAATTCACTCTTTTATATCAGTTATTACTGGTATTAATAATGTCTCATGACAGTATGCTACAGCAGAGATAAGGTAAATTAAAACATAACAAAATGTTATGTTTTGGAAAGTTTATCTCATCCCCGAACCACCTGACTGGTCCAAAAAATAAAATAATAATTTAACACAAAATAAATAATAAAATTCTATAACATTGTTTAATACCTACATACGATTTTTTATACATATGTATGAAACAATGTATTTAAGCATCTAATCCTACTGAAATTAAATGCTTTAACACAATATACAAAGAGAGCTAAAAATAAATCTCTGAAAAATGTTCTTGCTAGAAAATAAAAATAATTTTGGTGATTCTGACTGAATTAAAATTAGACAAAATAATATATATATATATATATACATATATATATACACACACACACACACACACACTTTCAGAGTACTTTTACTTGAGTAATTTTATTATGAAGTATCACTAGTTTTAGTTGAATAAAATTCTGTATTTTCTACCCACTGAATGAAAAACAAACATGTTTTAACCAACAGACACACACCTGCAGTTTTTGTCAAAGTTTCATACGTTTTTTATTGATATAAACTGATCTGGAAAATTTTCACTTTCCTGGTTTTATTTATTTAAATAAATTATTGTAATTTTGATTTTCAAAATACCAAAATTTCCATTCAACTTTATATTTTGGTCCGTCTGATGATGTAATTTTTAAATGATAGATAATTTGATCCATTACTCAGTACTTTAGTAAACTTTTTATCAATACTTTTTTACTCTTACTTTTTAATTTCTGGCTACTTTTTACTTTTACTTGAGTAAAAATATGGTGAAGTTTTGCTATAATCTTTGGGAACTCTTCAAAACTGCACACTGACTATCAAGAACTTTCAAGCAGTTTCCAAACTTCTAAACCACCCTGTTGAAATTCAAGCATTTTCAAGGATTTCAAGCACCAGTATGATCTGTGTTTTAATGATTGTTGGACTTTGTCACCTTTAGTGTCGTGAACATGAGGCCCATCTCTCCATGCTGGAGGTTGGGATCCATCAGGTCTTCGATCAGGTTGACTTCAGCTCCCAGGTTCCTGACCCTGCAGAAATAAGAACGTGAGCTACAGAAACGACTCAGAAACATCCGAACTGGACAGCTGGTGCTGGTGGATCTGCACCTGGCTCTCAGCACCACGTAGAGGAAGAGGGGGAACAGGTCGTCCATGCACCACAGGAAGTCCCCGGCCAGGAAGGGTTTCACCTCCAGCGTCAGCTCCTCAAATGTTTTCTGAATCACCAACAGTTTATCCGATGGCGTAAACGTGGTGCTGCGTGCAGAACGTGCTCATTAAATATGATTTTAATACAGGGGTGTCCAAAGTGTGGTCTGGGGGCCATTTGTGGCCCTTGGACTGATTCTGTGAGGCCCCAACAGCAATTAAAAAATTATACAAACTTGGCCCTTAGATGCAGATGGAGACTTTTAGTTTGTAATCAGGGTTAAAACCATTACCAACATAATTTACACAGGAAAATGTAAAGTACAACACAAAATATTCGTCTTTTTATAACCAAATTTTAAAACCAAGAGACGTTCACTGAAAAGCTAACTAAGATTTTATCCTCTCTTAAAGTTGATTAAATACAGCAAGCGAAGTATGAGATATAGTAAAAAAAAAAAAAAATACATTTTGGCCAAAAAATTCAGAAATTTTCTAGAAAAATTAAGGAAATTTCTGAGCTTCAAAAGTCGAAGATTTGCTAGAAATAAAATTTTAATTTTGAGATTAATCTCAGAAATATTCCACAAAAAACATTGAAATTTCAGAGTTTGGAAAGCTGAAAATTTGCTTCAAAAAAATCTGAAATTTTTAGATTAATACCAGAAATTCTTTTACAAAAATGTTATTCTGAAAATCTTTTCTAAAAAATTTCTGAGATTAATCTCAAAATTTCAGCGATTTTGGTAGAAATGTACTTTTTTCTATTTAGAATACACCTTTGTAAAAATCCCTTTCAAATCTTGGATCTATAGTGGATCTCCAGCTGCTTCGTTTCTTTGATTTTAGGTTGCCTGTGTTTTGAGTTTACAAGTTTGGACACCTCTGTTGTAATCCCTCTGCACTGATTTTATCTGAGCCGATTATTTGCGTTTATTTTGTGGCACCTGATTTGTTGAAGAGTCTCAACAGCAGAAATGAAACAGGCGTCTTTACTGCTGGAAACGATCTGCAAACACCATAAAATACAGAAAAAAAACAAGTTTAAATACAGTTTATAGGGACTGAAGATGACTTTAAACTTTTTAAAATCATAACAAGAAACTTCAATGTGTTTCATGGTTATAACATGATTTAAAACACGTATAATTAAAGATTATGTCTGAAGCTGAATATAAAACATCCTGACCTGCTTTTTCTCCCCCAGAATCGACATCCAGTGAGGCCAAAACTTCCTACAACAGGAAACAAAACAAATACCCACAAAAAGCAGTTAGCATAGCCGCTAACTGCTCAATGCATGAGGAGAGGAAAAGCTAATATACTGCATGTTCCTCACTATACGCCAGATATTTTTCATAGTTTGGCTGGAACTGAAACTTATAATCAGGGTTATAATCCGGTCCAATTTATGTAAAAAGACGATAAAAATGAACTAAAAAAATAGTTTCAATTCACTGCAATATTTTATTATGCCTTACTGTTATACAAAGTTTTTGTGGTCATATTTTACATTCTGCAGCAAGGACAAAGTGATTTAAAATATTACAAATGTTATGTTTTAAAGTATGTTTCACTGACTGGTCTGAGAGCAAAACACAAATTTAACTCATTTGTATGGAAATAAACTGATTTTATTTTCTGTTATATGAATTGTTGTCAGTTTTGTTGTTAAAATACCAAAGATTTCCTCTTAACTTCATATTTCAGTCCATCTGATGATGTAATTCTTAAATATTAAACGATTGATCATTTTGATCAGTTACTGAGTGCTTAAATAAACTTTTTACCAAACACTTTTTTACTCTTACTTGAGTAATTTCTGGCTTCTGAATATCAAGAACTTTCAAGGACATCATACAGAAATCAAGCACTTTCCAAACCTTGAAAACACTTAATTGAATTCAAGTATTTTAAGCACCTTTACCAACCCTGTATTTATGATTTTCTTCTTCTTCATGAGGCATTTTAAGCTCTGGAGCGATAGAGCGGTATAGTGTGGGTGTGTGTGTGTGTGTGTTGCAGACTGACTCCTGAACTCCCAGGAAGCCGAGGAGCGCCTGGTCTGGCTGCTTGTTGAGCCGCAGGATGCGCTCCCAGTACTGGGCCTCCTCCTGCTCCTGCTGCAGGCAGTAGAGGGTGAAGAGAGGCGGGTAGAGTCGAGGCAGCAGCAGAGGGAGGAGCAGCGAGGAGCAGCTCACCACCAACACACTGAAGGAGAAATAAAACGCTTTAAAATAACATTGATATTTATCTCATTTCTTTATGCGACCTCCTCTGTGTGAAGTCTGACCCCTGATCCACTTTGTTTGAGTTTCGTCGGGTTTTATATGGACTGATGTCAGGAGCGTCTGGGATGACGCCGCCATCATCTGGTAACCCTGGAAACAGAAACCTGCAGACAGCAACAAATATGAGTGAAAGTCACACTTTGATTATCAGTTTTGTTTTGTAGTTTGAGGTGAAACCAACATCCTTCAGAAGCCACACGATGAGCAAATAAAGCCCAGATTTCTGTCCTTTAAAGGGAACCTATTATGCAAAATTCATATTTTAATGTTTTTATGCCTCCGTTTGACTTTAAACTGCTTCCAAAAACAACCGAAGCTCTTAAAAACAAAAACCATCCAGCCGTTTTTTAGCAATAAGTTAATATTTTTTGGCGTCTGGTTGATGAGCTGTTTCAAAAATCTCCCGATTGTTGAGTCACGCTGCCTCGTTACCTAGCAACCCAAGTGGCGCTCTAGCACATTTAGAGAGCTGACTTTACATGTGGGGTACAATGGCTACATAGATGTTTTAGGAAGGCCACCTTTAAAGCAAGGTCAGCCATTTTGAATCCTTTAATGTGAACTCAATAGATCTCAGGTTCTTAAAGGAATATGCCACCCTCTCTTCTTCTTGGTGAATAAATCTACCTGACGATGCTGTAGAAGTGAGTGAGGTAGGCCTGCAGCTCCAGCACCGCCTGCCGGAGCAGCCGGCGGTTCGATCCCACGCCGACGTACGTCATCCTGTACGCCGTCACCAGCGTCTCCACCAGCCAGCCCAGAGGGTGGTGGGGCGTCTCGCAGGCCTGACACGGTCACACACACACAGATGATTCATCCGTCCTACAGTGACTCTGGAGGAGCTGCACAGATCAACGCTCAGGTGGGAGAATCGACCTTAGTGAGGTATCGTCTGACGTTGTCGTAGTTCGCAGTGGTGACCGCCTCGCCATACTGAGGGATGAACTCCAAACTCTCCAGAACTTTGGTGTGAGATTTACTGAGGTCTGGGCTACACACACACACACATACACACACATTTAATGTGATCATAACAGACAGCTAAGTGTTGTCATTAATAATCAGGTTTCACAAATGATGGAACAAACTATTTACAGTTCAGAAGTTTGTAACTTGTGGCTGTTTGGATTTTTCTTATTAACTTTGATAAAAATCATAAATATTAGCATAAAAACCATAGTATTAAAAGAAGTATTAATACAACAACAAATGACAGTTTTAGATGTTTTAAAACTTTTCATGGGATAATTAATTTTTTTTTCCAAGGGATACAACTAACAGTTATTTTAGTAATCGATTAATCTACTAATCAATTAATCAGATTTTAAAAAGTCTGTATTCTACATATTTTTATTTAACAACTTAAGCCTTTTTATACAGAAATAAGTTACATTACTACTCTGAATGTGTTTTTTTTTCTTTTTTCCGTCTGTAAACTCCGGTTAATGATTAATTGTTTACTAAATTAGTTTTGTCAGTAATCGATTAATCACGATTAATCATTTCAGCTCCATATTTTTTACATTTCTTCTTATTGTCATTAAGTTGAAAATTTTCTTTAACAAATGAGGTGAAAAATATTTTTGAACCTCAATTTTTTTCTCTTATAAGACAAATTATTGCTGTTAATTTTTGACACTTGGAAAATTGGCTCTTTGGGTTGTTAAAGTTGCAGACTGCTGATATAGATGAATATAAAGATGGATGGAAGATTTAGGAAACAAAGCAGAGGTTAAAGTTAAGAGAAAACTAATTCTAGATTCTGCAGAAATCCTGACTTATTGCTAAATGTTTCCTCAATCTTGCGGTTCGTGCGCCTACCTCTGCCGTCGAGCCGTTGTTATGGTAACGGCGATGTTCTCCCAGGCTGCGGTCCGTTCTCCTCTGCCGGCGCCGTCACAGCCGAGTCGACTCCAACATTCGTCAAACACACAGAACCACCTCCGAGCTGCCGGCACCGCGTACTGACCCAGGCTGTCGACACGCAAACACATTCAGATTTCAGGACGAACGTCACGGTCCTGGCCGGGGCCCAACGAACGTCACGGTCCTGGCCGGGGCCCAACGAACGTCACGGTCCTGGCCGGGGCCCAACGAACGTCACGGTCCTGGCCGGGGCCCAACGAACGTCACGGTCCTGGCCGGGGCCCAACGAACGTCACGGTCCTGGCCGGGGCCCAACGAACGTCACGGTCCTGGCCGGGGCCCAACGAACGTCACGGTTCTGGCCGGGGCCGAACCTTTTTGGGGCCCTTAGCAGATTTCCATAACTAAACTAATCTACTAGTTTAGTTAGTAGATTCTGGTAACCTGCTATCACTAGCGTTATTAGTAATTAGCAAAAATCATACAAATATTACTATAGTTATTAATTTTAACCTTAAAGAATTAGCAAACTGAAAAATTATTTAGATTTTAAAATGCAGACTGGTAAATAAGTGTGTTATATTATTTAAAAATAATGTAGAAATTGTTTTCCTATGTTTAGTAGCATTTAGTTTGTATTATTCAATGCTATTTAAATGAATAAATATTTTATTATGCTGTCTTTTTGCCCCCTGGTGGTGTTGGGGCCCCAAACAGCCTCTTAACTAGAATGTGCCTAGGCCCGGCCCTGGTTACAGGTTTGCTGTGTAATCTCTTCAGATTTCCAGTTCGTAGCACACCAGTAATTTTTTAATGTTGACCCTGCTCTGTCCTGCGGTTCTATTAACTTAATGATTGTCCAGTTTTTATATTTCAAAATAAAACTGCAAAAAGTACATTTTGTGTCTGTAACTGGACTCCATCGTTTCTCTTTCCCCTTCTGGAACAGCCGCCATCTTTAATCCTGCATCGACTGGCTCCATTTAAGGATGGCCAGTGGCGCCCTCTGCTGGATGGTGGCCAGACTAAAAGAAAATCTAAGTGGACGTTTTTTTGTCAATAAATTGGAACTAATTTTAATGCAATAAATCTCTAACTGATAATTAATTGTAAGTAGATTAATTGCTTGCATTTCAATGAGGAAGTAAAGTAAATACTCACGGTGGCTCATCTTTCTCTTTGTTGTCGTCCATCGCTGGTTTGACGTACGTTCCTACGACCTTCAGACCGGCGCTCCACTCGCCACTGAACAGGCCGTCCAGACGGTCGCCATTTGCAAGCGTCAAAACTCCCTGCAGAGACAAAAGAAGAAGAAGAGCGATCAGTTCATCTGAGGAAAACCTCCAGAGCAAAGCGGGCGTGTTCTTTACCTTCCCATTGACGGTCCAGTCGTCACTGAACTCCCCATGAAAAACCGTGTCATCGTTCGACACCAACAGGCCTGAACCCTGACAGATTACAGGGATAAAACCATTAAAACCAGTAGAAATGTAACAAGTCTGGTTTATAATGTCTCTGGCTGTTCAATTACAGACAGACTATAACTTATATTTGACATTAAAACAAATCACAGTTATCGTTTTGAGCTGACTGACTGCTGTACTTACACTCATCTTGTTTTCTTTGAATGACCCTTCAAAATAAACTCCATACTGGGTGAGGACCACAGCGCTGCCGTGCCGCTGGTCATCCAGCCAGAAGCCCATGTACTTCTCTCCTCTGACAAACAAGAAGGAGATGTAATGAACCCCACAGCTCTGCTAATGCAGGTTAGTTAAATTAAGCTGAAGCAATAGCCAACTAAAACTAACAAAGATCATCTGCAAGATCAAAAATTGTTTCAGAAACTTTTCTACAGAATGATAATTCATTGACTCAGGCAATGAGAAAAATAAAAACAATGTGAAAAAAGTAAAGTTTTATTGTTTTTGTAGTTTTTTAATACTTTGGTTGAACTTTATAAAGTATTGTGATTATATATAAATCAACTGGTTAAATAATAGAAAATAAAATTTTGAAAAAATGTTAATTATTGTTGAACAACCAAATGACTCTGACGTTTTATCCTAATATTTTCTGTAGTCATTTTGCAGACTAGCGTATTTATTGCAGCAGGATTATGGAGCGCCATAATCTGCCGACAGCTGACAAAAACCGCCTGTGTGGAAGAAAATTTAAAAATAATCAATTTCACTACAGAAAACTAAACTAATCTTGTTGCTGGATAAAACTTTAATCAGTTTAAAATGCAAACAAATAGCTTCATAAACAAAAATAAAGGATGTTAAACAATTTCAGTACGTTTGAGTTTTATAAATGCACAACATAATTTTTACTCATTAATTACAGTTTTTATTTACTTTAGTAAATGTTTTCTCAATTTCAGTTTTCATTATTTCATCAGTTTTAGTTATTTATAATAACGTTGGTCCTTGTTATAGTTTTTATAAAGCTTCAGAGATTAAACACGATCGTATTTCTGTGTTTAATCTCACATTTTGTTCCTCGCAGAACAGAAATGTTTAGTTTTTACCTCATGATGTCGTCGTGGACTCCGTACCCCGTCTTCTTGTCCTGAACCCAGTGGCCGATGAAAAGGCCTGATGACGTGCGCGCCAGTTTACCGGAGCTCAGCATGCCGTAACCGTGGCGACGGCCGTCACAGAAACAGCCGTCGTACGCCTCTCCGCTGCCGTACCTGAGTGCCACCCGGAGCACACACAAGGGGGCGCTCTAAGTTAAGATGTCACAGATCTGGCGATGCATCCAGTAACCGAAGGTTCTGATTTCTTTGATTCTGTTAGAATTATAATGTCTCCATAAAACACCGTACTGACTTGTACTTGCCAAAGCCATGGATCTTCCCCTCTTTCCACTGTCCTTGGTACATGTCGGGTTTGTCCTGCACTTTGTTTGGCATTACACACTCTCCATAACTGGGGGAAAAAAAAGATAAAAATATGGTTTAATTTGTAGAAAAAGAGTTAAAATTCATAGTTAATGCCACTATTTCCTGTTCAAACTGGTTCTAGGTCTCTAGAAGAAAAAAGAAACATCTAGATCAAACCTTCACTTACCCCATTTAACAACCACTTAATTTGACTTAACATATAAAAGCAGAAAGGAAAATATGAATCTCTTAACTCATTGTTGTTGTTCATCCTAATCTGAAGAGTGGCACTGCTTTTTAAACACAATAAACTACTACAACTCAGGGCGTTTTGACTTATTTACAAAATTATTAAGTGCGGATTCTAAGTTTTTCAATGATAGAAAACATGGAAATCAAAAAAGTTCTTTACTACAATTGTTGTGTGCACTGATAACGCTTCTGTAACTCAGAAGCATAATAAAACAAAAACAGACTAGAGTGTACTGGCAGCCAGTGGATAACCCAACATAAATAATGTTATTGTAGGTGTTAAAATGCAGTTAGTCAGCGCAAGGCGCAGCGCTGCTCATCGTCATATTGCATTCAGCCGCAGACCTAGATCTCCTATCGCCGTGTTAAAAAAACAAAAGTTCTGCAACTCCACTGAGAAACTTTCCATTTATCTTCAGGTTTTCTTTTTAGTGACGCCGTCTTTAACCATTTATCCATTATTATTTTTAAACACAATCCTTCGGTAAGCTAACTTCAGTTATCGCACTTTGAGCCGACGTCACGGCAAATTAACGGTTCTTTACAATTAACGTCCGCCCGCAGGGGGCAGGCGCAGACCACCAGTGGTCCGGGGACCACAGCTTGAGAAAGACTGTAGATTCATACAGACCCATCCTCCAGTCCGCCCTTGAAGTTTCCCTTGTAGACTCGGCCGTCCGGCCACTTCATGGTTCCTCTGAAAAAGAAAATGTGCAAATTGCACTTTCAGCTTTTCAGCACTTTAAAGCGTCACCAACTCATGTAAGCAAAAATAAAAAATGTTCTTTGACAGTACACAAAGTCTCAAAACGATATATAAAATAAAGTTTTATTTTCATCGACTTATCACAAGCCTTCGACGACGAAAGTCACAATTTGTTGAAGCAGAGACTTTGTTTTGATAATCTCACAGAACATAGTATCATTTCACCTGCAGTTAGCTGATGGTGTTCCCCAGGGGCCAGGCTTAGGACCACTTCTTTTCATTGCTCTTACTTAGAGTTTGTGCAGCTTAAAATTGTCGTTTTTACACTGATGATGCGGCAAAGGTCACTATCTACACCTAAAATGGCTCTGAGTTAGTCGCAGTCATATTTTAATCCCGTACAATCAAACCTCTGTTACTTTAAACTCAAAGAAAACTAATCTTGTTGCCACATAACCCAGCATTGATCATCCCTTTTCATGGCTTTTAGATTTAGTTTGTAAAATCAGATTTGTAGACATTTTTTTTAGAAAACTTAAGTGCAAATGTATTTTTTTTTTTTTTACAGTTTTAGATTAATTATTGCTCTGAATGAGACATTCTTCCAGCAGTTTGTCTTTTGAGACTATTGTTATTGTTATATGCCATTTAACAATTAAACAACTACTTAATTGATGATCATTTCAAGAATTGATTAATCACAAATAATCACGATTAGTCCGGTTAATCATTTCAGCCTTGTTAGTGATATTAAAATATTATATTTTCAGCCTTTAAAGACATTTTTAAAAGAATGAATGAACAGTTGCAGCAAAGCAATTATGGCTCTTTATTAAAAGAGAAACTGAGAATAACTATTATAGATCTTTTACTATTCAAATGTTAATTTTACTGATCAACTCCAATCGTTTTTAAGGATTTGCAGCAGCCAGTGGCGGTCTGACCTGCCGTGGACTCGTCCTGCCATCCAGCCGCCGGTGTACTGAGCGTCTTTGAATCGCTCATCTGAGACGAACTTGTACGACGCCGTGCGGCACACTGCAGCCGTGACCCCTGGCGATGACCCCTGAGCTGCACCTCCCAGCACCAGATCCACCGCCTGGTTCAGGGAACGCAGCCACTTGTTCTACAGAGAGACGGAAGGGTCAAAATAAAGAACCGCCATAAGGGTTGGTTTAAAAAAATAATAATTACAGAGTGATAATAATACGATAAACCAAAACTTTACCTTTTCTTGTGGCGTTGAGGCCACCAGGATGAAACTCTCCTCTGGACATATTATTTTGATCGTATAACTGAGAAAAGTACAATAAAATATTAATTTCCCTGAAGGATATTCCAATGCTTACATTTTGTGACCTTTTGAAAAATGTTTAAGGTTCATTTTTTGATGTGTTCTCACTAAAAAGCTGACATTTCTGCTCATAACTCTCCCTTTCCCCTGCTTTCTGATCACAATCCCTCCTTACCTGAGACCCTGCACCATCGTTCTGCTGCTGCCTCCCTGACTCTTTCCTCTTTCCACTGTCAAAATGAAGATTTACTTTAAATAAGCAGCATTGAGCACAACTTCTACATTTAAATAAAAAAGGTTTATTCCTGCATTAACTAACTAGTAAAGGATGTAAAATAGGTAACAGCAACATCAGTATTCTTGTTAACGAGCTTGTTGTGATACATTAGCATTAATTAATTATTTACCTAACATCAACTGCAAGCAGCAGCATTACTCAACTTATACGGTTTGTTTGAAAGAAACCTACTAAGTTTTTGACTTTTGCCAAATGTTACAGTTTTACATGTCTGATCTTGCAGGTTTTGCTTTCGAGAGACGATGTGAAACAGGAAGTCAGTTTAGGACAGGGCGAAGAGGATTGGTCAAAATTCAGTCGACGTGCAGGAGAGAAAAGGAAATACAGAAAATGTCAAGGTTGATGAAATGGGTGAACTTGTATTAATAGCTGTGATCGCAACATCACAACTTCCTGACTTTCATTTAATACTTTATGAGCATCAGCAAGATACTTGAAGTGTAAGAGTAAATTGATCACAACATTTAGTACAGTATACGGAAATAATGTATATTTATTATTTATATTTAGCTTTTTATACACAAACTACAATGATGAAAGCAAATACATTGTTACACTGAGTCTATACAAATATGTACTGATGGAATTTGTGCTTTGTTTACAGTAATGACATTAAACTTTTCACCTGTTAAATGAAAAAACGGTGTTTAGTTTGTATCATGGTAGAGTACCACTGGCTCTCCTCTAAATTATTTTCTGTAAAATTTAAACTGCAGCAAACAGTTTTCATTTCCCATCATTTGTGTGCCGGTCTTTCACAATGTGACGCCATTTTCTTTGGCTGTAAATTTACAGCAAAATATATAAATATGAGAAAGTTGGGCGTGCCGTGGTGGCGTAGGGGTTAGCGCGACCCACATTTGGAGGCCTTGAGTCCTCGACACGGCCGTTGCGGGTTCGACTCCCGGACCCGACGGTGGGGGGAAAAAAAAGAAAAAAAAACACTTTTTCCCCTAAATGCATGCGTAACTACTTTAAAATGCGGCCAATCTCCATTTATACAAGTACTTGTTGCTGTGTGATTATGTCATAAGCAGATTGTTCTTTGTGTGAAGTTTATCAAAAATTAGTTTTGTGAATGTGGCCTCATGTTGCAGCTCAGACATGGTATCCGCCAGTGAATGTAAAACGCTGCGCAGTGCAGAAGTTCATCTACAGGACAGCAGATTGTGGTTATAAAAGCAATAATAAAGCAGTTACAGGAAGGATGTTCAGTTTTTAGGAACTAATTTATCTTCCTCCGATGAAAAAACGCTTCTACCAAGAATCTTTTTCTTCTTTTGTAGCTTCTTGAAAGGTTTTAGTTTCATTATTGAACAGAAATAGTCATATAATTGGCTACAAATTCATCTGAACTTCCCCAATGACTAATGATAACTAATGTCAGTATCATAATTTATCTACTTTCTTAACATTTCTGGTCAGAACTTCTCGAGAAACTCACAGTCCGCTGCCGTCTTCGGTAATCGTTTTCACCCACAAACAGGTCAGAGGATAGATTCGAAATGAGGAGAACTGTAGAGAAACGCACAGCAACAGGAATTACAGCTTTTCTGAAATTCTCAAATTAAGCAACATTACTCACTCTGAAATTACAAAAATCACCCGACAGACAAAACACGACCGACAAATATGTGTCAGTTATCGTCGAAAGGGCTTTTTCTAAAAACAGACAAATTGGGGAACTTTCAATAAAAAACCCAGAAACCTTAATTTCAGCTTCACTAAACAAAATGTGCTTCTGCTCAGAAACGGTTCTAGAAAATAAATCAGCAAGCTCCAGTAATAATGAGAGGATCTGTAGCAATAAGACTGCATTTAAACTTCATTAGTAAATAAATTTATTTATTATCCTGAGGCTTTAAGGTCTGTGGACAACAAGCATTTTTCATTTTTCAGCATGACTCAGCGTTATCAGTTCATGTTTCCTGTTAATTTTAACGTGATATACTCCAAATAAGATTTCTACTTTCTGGTCAAAAACAGTAAATCCTCCATCTTGAAACTCTGTTGTTTTACAACATTCCTGCTTTCCCTCCTGGTTTTAAGTTTGAAAGAATCAAACTTCTGATAAAATTTAACATTTCATCTGATTTTGGAGGGATTTTAGTTTGAATGAAAACTACCAGACTGCAGTGATTGTGTATTTTTCTCCTTTAAGACAAATATGAACGAATACTTATGATTTTTATTGTTTAAATATCTGAAAAGCCTCCATAGAGGGTGAATAAAAGACACATTTTGAGCATTGAGTTTGCACAGAGCCGGATGTTTTTGAGGACTTTTAATGATAATAAATTATATCTATATATATTTATTTAATGATATTTAAGATATTTTATCACTGTATTCTGGAGCTGTATTTGCAGAAGGTGGTATTGTCTTCTTAGCTGAATGAAAGACAAAGTTTGAACTTTCTGTACAGCTAAAGTTGATTGAATTTACAGGTTATCAATGACTTACAATAGGAGCAGCACTTGAAAAGAAGCAACCTTTTAACCAACGGCAGTAAATGAAACCTACAGGGTGATTAAGCTTTGAAGGAAAAGGGAAACGTTCTTAAATGTAGCATTTTTCTCCATCAACACACCACAGCAAACCAGACAGTGGAAGACAAAGTTAGTCTCTACGAGACATGAAAGCAACCAGTGAGGGAAACGCAGGACAAGGACAGCTGAAGACCGGTCCAAAGTTATAGCAACGCCTCGTTGTTTGGAGTTGGTCGTATTAGTTCAGTTTGCCTCTGAACGCTAGCAGAGCAGCTCTGCAAACATTCAACCCAAAAGAGCACAAAGACCCCCGTTTATAACCACTAAATAAACATGCAGAAAACAAACGTGAACACTGGACGTCACCATGATTTAAGCTCAGAAACTAGATTTAATAACATAATTCAACTCACATTGGTGTAGACTGAGAAAAATAAAACTCCACAATTATAAGACAAGGTGATTTTTTTCAGATGTGGTTATTTAAATTAGATGAACACGACACCAAATGAAAATGGCTCTTGGAAAGTCAAAAATGCCAATGATTAGATGAAAATATTTATGGGACTAGAGATGGAAATTAGCCACTTGCCTATAATATTACGTATTTAAATGTAAATTTTCACCAATATCTATTGTCCAGCTTTTAAAAATAAAGCTGAAACCTTCAAACGCAGGAGTCTGGACGGGAGGAAAACCTTTTTGCAAACTTTATGACGTCCAGGGCTCACATTTATTGATTGCCCCGTATCTAAACCTTCAGAGTGGAAACTGGATGCAGCAAAAACTGGTGGGTGGGACATCAAACTAAGATGCTACTTTATCATACTTACAAAACTCTGAGAGGGAAGAGATCCCTGAGTGAATGAAAGACACAATGAAGACAATCTAAAGACAATGGAGGACGACTGGAAATGTCAGCTACAAACACAATGCCTTTTTCCAAATCTTAAATAAGCGAAACATTCTGATAATAAATGCATTCTTATTTCACATCAACAGAAGCAACTTAAAGGCATTTAATTTGGGTACCTGTGTGTGCACCAGGATGTCGTTGAACAGGATAAACCAGTGATTGGAGAAGCGGCCGGCGTATTGAGTCGTCAGAGATCTGTTGCTGCTCTCACAAACGACACGGCGCTGTGGCAGACGCAGACTCTCCTGAAAAACAAACAGTCACCTATTGGCTAAAGAGTAAAGGCAGACCTAGACCATCAAACTACCACAGATGTGTGATGTTCTTTTTCTGAAATGCTGTACGTCTTGTTTTCAATCAGATGTAACGGGACACACACCATGTGTCTTTGAAAAGCAGAAGTAGAGCCTCCTGCCCAACCAACAAGAATGCAACATGTGGTTTCTGGTAGGTCAACAACAAAACACTTGTCTATTCCAGCAGCCATTGTAAAGCTGTAAAATATACAGCACTGGAAAAAATTAAGAGACCACTTTAAATGATCAGTTTCTCAGATTTTACTTTTATAGGTAAATATTTGCATAAAATGAACTTTGTTCTTTTATTCTATGAACTACTGACATGTCTCTGAAATTCCAAGCAAAAATTTTGCATTTATTTGCAGAAAATGAGAAATGGTCAAAATAACAAAAAAGATGCAGTGCTTTCAGACCTCAAATAATGCAAAGAAAACAAGTTCATATTCATTCAGAAACAACAATACTAATATTTTAACTCAGGAAGAGTTCAGAAATCAATATTTGGGGGAATAAACAGGAAGTTTTCAATGGGGTTCAATGCAGTGGGCTCTTCATTTTTACCAGCTGTTAATAATGTTTTCATATTTTATTATTTATTTATTTAAATAAATGATGTTTATACCATAACATTGAAGTGATTTTCTAGCCTGTGAACTTATTTACTGGCAATAAAGTGATTCTGTAAAACCAGCTGACTCCTAGAGTTCCACTTGGAACTCCCGTTGCTAGGTAACAAGGTTGGACTTGGCTGGGGTTGCTAGGTAACAGCAGAGTTCCTGTGGAATGTAGCTCAACATTTGAGAGGTTTTTGGAACGGCTCATTTTCCAAACACCAAAAAAACATATTGCTGGATGTTTTGACTGTTTTTGGAAGCAGTTGAAACCAAAATGGAAGTACAGAAATGTGCAAAATGTGAGAATTGCATAACAGGTTCAATTTAAACTGATATGAGAAACAATTAGTTTTTTATATGATGCAAAAAAGTGACAAAGTAAATTCACGTGATTTAACCTGCAGATAAACAGTCATGGTTACAGAAAATAGTAAAGTAGATGTTTAAGCACATAAAATATTGAGTATTTTGGAAAAATCTCTTCAGCAGAACAAGTTTCCAAACAGTTATATCTACTCCCAACAAAAGCAGACAAGGAAAAAGGAGGTCACTGATAAGGCGTTGTTCTCACAGTAGTTTTGCCAGAATGAGTTTTCCAGAACAGCTGTGTAGTTTCAGCCTCCTTCTTCTTCCTCAGGAGAGACGAAGAGAGAGCGTCGTAGTGACTGCAGCCCTGCTGCAGAGACTGATACTCCTCAGTGAGCTGGGGAGAGAAACAGGCTTTCAACACACCTTCCAGTAAATAAATCTGTAGTTACTGAACTATGGGGGAAAGCTGAAACATAAAACTGAAAGAATAATAAAAATAAGTAGTAAAACTGAGTGAAATTGGCTTTGTGCTCACCACGTCATAGCATGTAGCCATTTTGAGCAGGACTCTGCTGTAATGGTGGAGCTGCTGCAGAGGCTGGTAGAACATTGAAACCAGATCAATCTCCTCGCTGACAGACTGGTCTGATCCACACAGCTGGGAGAGAACAGCCTGCTGGCCGCACAACCACTCCCTGCAGGGAGAAACGCAACAACTTTATGTTTTTACAGCATCAGAAACTATCAGCAATAGTAATTTTTTTTTTTTTTTGCAAATTCTAGTTAAACAAAGAGAAGATTCAGAGTGTTTTCAGCAAGGCAAGCAGGGGAAGTTGGACTCCTCCCATGAGAACAGTTAAAGTAAAAAAAAAAAGCCTACAGTGAGAGTTTATGAAGTGACTGGAATCCACCCATTACTTGAAAGTCGCCGACTGCAGAACAATACCTAAAGGCAAGCACAGATACAGATTTCATGTTGATTAGCAAAACAGATGGAGGGAGCAGAGCACAGTCAGGAACACATTTTTATCCATTTTTAAATTAAAGGTATTTATTTTAACTATTTAACTATAATTACTGGAACTTTGGCTAAAGATGTGGAAAATCTTACTGTGACCTATTGGTTA
Organism: Brachyrhaphis roseni; assembly: GCA_903066815.1. Classification (NCBI taxonomy): domain Eukaryota; kingdom Metazoa; phylum Chordata; class Actinopteri; order Cyprinodontiformes; family Poeciliidae; genus Brachyrhaphis; species Brachyrhaphis roseni. Next base: position 18,594 of record CAEFZY010035234.1, read on the forward strand.
GGTTAGGTCTGTGGGTTAAACAAAACATGTTCATCACATTTTTTTACACAAAACCACTCTTAGATAATGACATTTTAATTTGGTCAGTTTGGCTCTTTTGTAACTTTAAATCCAAATAAGCCATACCCCCAAAATCAAAGTTTACACTCAGACGTGAAAATGACTGCAAAAAGATGCGCAAATGTACAATAGTACAGCTTTGAAAAACAGAAGTGGAGCCTCCTGTACAACCAACAGGATCCAGCAAGTGGTTTCTGTATAGTAAGTCAACAACAAAGCTCTTGTCTTTTCCAGCAGCCATTGTACAGCGCATATGGCGGTAAAACCAGCTGACCAAACGTGCTGGAGTTCCGCTTGGGTTGCTAGGTAACGGGGCTGGGCTAGACTGGGGTTGCTAGGTGACGGCATAGCGTCTGTCGAATGTGACTCAACATTTGGGAGGTTTTTGAATTGTCTCATTTTCCAGATTCCAAAAAACTACAAACTATTTGCTGAAAAAACTAGGTGGTGCTTTGAGTTTTGGTTGTTTTTAAAAGCAGTAACGACCAAATGAACGCATAAAAACATGCAAAATGTGAATTTTGCATAAAATATCCCCTTTAAAACTTATTTATTTTTCTTTTTGTGTGACTAGCAACTGCATAAACACTAAATAAAAAAGTAAAACTAGCAGTAAAGTCAGCATTTATTCATCAGTTAGGCTTAATAAAATCCTTACTTTTTATACGTCTCCAGGAAATGTTCAGAGTGTGTCAGCAGGGGAAAGGAAGTTACATCACGGCTCTGGGCATTTTGCAGGAAGTAGCTAAGCGCCGTGGCGTGCCGACCAATCAGCTTGCTCAGCTGAATAAAACCATCACAAAGTGCAAAGAAGAGGTGCGTGCATGGATCCCCTAACGTCTGACACGCCGTCTCTGTGGGACAGAAATCACATCAGATCCTCTGCTGCTCCTGGATTTAAGTTTGATCTCTGATTGAAGAAGCAAAGAGGTTCTCACCCTTTTTACGCAGCGGAGCGATGATGACCCTCCGGACGTCGTTCATCCAGCAGGAGAACCGCCTCTCTCTGGAGGCCAGATCGTGGATGGCCGCGATGAAACCCATCACGTTGCGATCCATCAACGCCGCGCACAGCCGGCCGCCGCCGCTCACGCTGCTGATGTAACTCATCTGCACACAGACAAATGGAAGAATATGCAGACTAGAGATTAAACGATTAATCGGATTAACTGTGATTAATCGAGTATTGAAATAATCGTCAACTAATTTAGTAATGTTACAAAAAAATATAAATCACAGGCTGACAAATGTATTGATCTACAAAATAACTGGATAAGAGAGCAAACAATAGCAACAAAAAATTATTTAGTAATTGATTAATCATTAACTGCAGCAAAGACTCGAAAAAAGGCAATTTGCTAAAACAACACCACACTCCGAGCTGTAATTCAGTCAAAACTGTACAAAAATATTTACATTTTGTATTTGAGTTACAAGAAAATCTTTGTCTATAAATATGTTTAAGCAAAAATTCTTCAAGTAACAGTTTTAGCTTCACCTGGTTCAAATTCTGCCAATTATTGAAAACAGATCAGCCTCAGGGTGCCTTCACGTTAACCCAGCAGAAATTATTGCATTTTAGGCAAAAAAATTATAATTTATTTGCATTTTTAATGTATTTCTAATTTAGTATAAAAAAGACTTAAGAGTTTAAATGAAAAATCTGCAGATCGTACCATTTTTAAAATTCTGATGAATAAATTAATCGTCAGACTAATCAATAACTAAAATAATTGTTAGTTGCAGTCCTAATGCAGATATAACAGAAAGAAGGAAATACTTTTTGATACTCGATTGTTGTCACTGAGTATTTAGTGAACAAAATGAAGTCAAAACAGATCGTTGACTGTAGACTTTAAAAATTAGACCCAGATGTTTTTTAAGCCTGATAAATTAAAAGATTAGACTTTAAACACAAACACTGAATATATGAGTTCTGTATTTAACACATTTTATTAGAAATGTTTCTGCAGTTTTCTCAGACATTTCCGACTTCTAAGTTCATTCCTCCTCCATACATTCAGTGGCTGGTTGGAAAAACGCTCCACCCATAACAGCCTGGAGTTGTGCGTTGAATCCACGAACCTCGATGCAGAAGGGCAGCAGCTCAGGTCTGGCCGTGCAAATCTTCGCTTTGAGGGGAGAGCGCTGACTCGAGCTTCGGCTCTGCAGCTTCTCGCTCTGCTGGCCGCAGTACAACAGGACCGGCTGGATGCAGTCGCCGTCCGCCAGGAGAAGGGAGTGGCTCTGACCGGCCGACAGATCCCAAACACGGAGGCAGTCTGACAGCTGCAGGAACCAACCAAGAATCCCAGTGTGGATGTAGGAAAGTCAAAAAATTTGTTTGTTATGAAACAGATAATCTATGAAAACATTGATCTCCTCCACCTTCTTCCTTAGCTGCTATTAATTTCTGCAGAAATGCAGCGACCAGAAGCAACCAATCACAAAACAGTCACCAAGCAGAGGAACAGAGGATTTATTTGGACCATTCTTTAGCTTAAGGAGAATATGATCAAATGACAAAACACTTTTCTCTAATCCATACAAGATCAAAATTATACTCACAGTTTGCTAATAATTAAAAACCACAATTATATTTGGCTAAATGTCTCTGAGTGAGTTCAAGAAAAGCTAAAAATTAAGAAATCTGATGAGTCCTTACCAGGAAACCAACAATCTAGTAAAGTAAAGTGATCAAATATACAGTCAGTTATGCTGGATGCCTACAACATGTGGTTTCTCTGCAGAGGTCAACTTATCTTTACATTACTGGATATGTGTGTATTTGAGCCTCTATGGATAAGATACATTAGACTAGAGTAGAAAAACAACTAACTAACTAAAGCATAACATTGAGATGACTTTATAGAAAGGAATCAATTGCGATGAGTGTATAGAGAGGAACCAGATGACCAAACCTTTGCTAACTGAGGTACAGTGACGGGGCCGTCGACACGACCGAGCTGTCCACACAGGTTGCTTCCCCATGAATAGACCTGAAACACACAAGAATTATTTCTTTCTACAAATCTATTTCTCTATTTTTCAAATCCTCACATCCATCAGCTCAAATTAATTTAACAAACCAAAAAAAACCAAATCATTTTAAGCTCAAATTTCACTGTGGATGTTGTGACGTAGAACGGGTTTGACGGATGGTTTGGCTGCAGATTGTTGTTTAAATCTGGTTGTTACCTGACACTGTGCAGTGAGCGCCAGCGAATGGTGGGACCCCGCAGCCACTTTGATCACTTCCTGCCCTGTGAGAGACTTGATGCACAAAGGCTGCAGCCTAAACACACAGAGCACACACAACCATAGCAGCAGTGAGAGAAAAACGTGGATATGAATGTAACTATAAGCAACAAGTGTGTTAAAGGGGATCTATGATGCAAAATTCACTTTTTGCACATTTTTGTAACTCCCTCTGGGTCTCAACTCGAGTTGAGAGATCTGTATTTAAAATTTTATCACAATATTTTTAAGTATTATTGTGATAACGATAAAAATAATGATTAATAATTATTAATCACTTCTTTAGGTAACTGTAAGGCACAGCATCCATAGCGCCACAAACATAAATGATGTCAGTAAACTGCACAGAGAGACATTTTTAAATATGATTTGAATAACAGTTTTAACTGATTAACTGAAATTTATCGTTGCAGCAATAAATCAAAATTCTTATTATGGCTTAAATTTTTAAATAAATACAATGCAATAAGTGGCATCAACTGTTTCTAAAAAAAAAAACAACCAAACAAACAAAAAAAGCCTAAATCCTTAAATAAAATCCACCCAGTTGGGAAGAAGTTAATGTTTTTTGGTGTCTGGAAAATGAGCCTTTTCAAAAATCTTATGTGCACTGTGACGTTACCCAGCAACCCCAGCCCGTTACCTAGCAACCTATACGGAACTCAAGCAAATTTGGCCAGCTGATTCTGACAGGAGCTCAAAATCGGCAGAACAGAGCCGACTGAAATCTTAGTTTTTGTACAAGAAATGTAATGAACCTGTTTTGTAAAACTCGTAAACCTGCTTAAGGAAGCGTAATGTCGCCTTTAAAGTCCATAAAACAAACCTGGCCAGCTGGTCTCCGTGTCCCAGTTGTCCTTCAGACCCGCGTCCCCAGCTCCAGACTTCTGTCTCCAGGGAAGGCAGCCCGTCTCCTGAATCATCTGATCCTGCACCAGAGCAGAGCGACCTGGAGGCACCCTGGCGCCGTCTCCGTGGCGACCCTGCACGAAAAAAATAAAACACAGACATGAGATCATAACTGAGATAAAACAAAATGTGTTTAGGATCTATAATGCTGTGGGCCTGCTTTTGCTCCAGAACCTCGTCATGGTTGTTTCTTGATTTACCAGAACAATTTAAGTAAAATTCTGGGGAATCTAGTAGAAGAAGAAATGGATCATGACTGGTTTTTCAGCTATAATAATAAAAAATAGCAATATATATATATATTTTTTTTTTATCATTTCAAATGTAAAATGTATATATTTTTTGTACAGTTGTGGGTTAATATCTCCTCTGTGTTGTTCAGCAAATTAAATTTTTGCAGTCTGCATACTGCAGTTAATGATTAATCCATTTCTATACTAGATTATGTCAATAATTAATTTATCAATAAATGGTTTCAACCTTACACTCATTCACAAAAATACATCAACCAGAAGGCTTTTAATAGTTTGTGTTATTTGTGGTCAGGTTGTAAATCTCATCAGCTGACAGGAAGTTCACAGAAACACAAACTGACAAATTATTGAACCGATCACCAAGTGAGGCTGTTGGCTGACTTTCATTTTTATGATCCTGAAACTTCTGAAAACCCAGAAAACGGGAAGTTGATCTGCCAGACCTGCTTATTTTTCAAAAAACCAGATGATCCTCCCTGTTTACCAGCTGATTTATGAACTGAAGACACTAAAACTGGAACTGAATTCATTTGGTCAAATGTATGTTGTTCTCTTAATTCTAAAAATGTAGGGAGTGGAAACATTTGTTCTCAACTGTAAGCTGTTCAGGTTGAAAATCTCCGACTGGGGTAAAATTTCTCAAGAGAGAGAATGAATAAAATCAGTTTGTTGACACACTGTCAAATACGGAAATGGGAGAGCAGAACTAGATAGAAATCATAATTAGCATCATGATAATTATGAATCATATAAATAATAATTATGTTCCATCAAAAGATCAAAGTTCTACCAAACCCAAATAAAGCTTAATTACCCAATTAATTAACATTTTCTACTTTACTTTTACATTTCTCAATCAAAAATATAGAAAGTTTTGGTTGTTAATTGAAGCACCGGCTTCCTGGCTCAACATTGAAGGCTTCAGGTATTAATCCCTTCATCTAAATCATCCACAAAAGAAAATAAGTGAATTTCCTAAATAAACAGTTCATCCGTTCACACCCGTACGATCGTACCGTGGGTGGGGGTTCCAGGAAGCGAGCGTCTGCCGCTCGCCGCGTTCACCTTCTGGTGTGCATTTGTGAGGCTGCAGCTCAGCAGCGCCTGCCTCTCCCTCTCCACACAAAGACGAACTTCTTCCAGACACACCGGTGAAGACGAGAGCGGTGCAGACGCCCCGCCGCTGCAGAACGGAAGGTCAAAGGTCAGATACTGAAGCATGGATTGTTTCTAGCGGACATTCGGTGATAAATACAGGGATTCTGCTCCAATTTAATGCCTTTTAAGACCATTATCAATGAAAAATAAGACCTGTATCACGATGGAAAATTTTACATTTTATATTGTAGTGGTGCCCAAATTATTTTGTACAAACTGATTGTAATGTTGTGCAGTTTGGCAAAAGAAATGAGCCAGAGGCGAAGACAAAAGTTACACCCTTTAGCTAGCTAGAAACCATATATTAGCTGCTAGTTAGCGGTAGCCTCAACCGTCTAGAAACTCAAATGTTTGCCTGATTGAAAAGTACCACGAGAAAAAAAGACAACAGAATTTACAAGATTAAATTGTCCTGCCACAATAAAATGTATGACTAGATAAGGCCAACTTACATTTTTATTAATTTAAGACATTTTAAGATCTTAGCTTTAGATACAAGAATATTTGAGACTTTTGAACATCCATAAACAGTAGCAGGTTACTGTTGGATTGGCATAAAAGGTGCTGCCAAAGCAACTCCAAAGACGTAATATTGTCAGAATAAAGTCGTAAATTTATAAGAAAAAAGCTTTGATAGATTTATCAAGATCTGATGTGAGCAGCTCAGCAAGTAAGTGGTTCTTTCTTTTAAATGAATTCAGTCATTTAAAGAATTTTAAGTCCTGGACTGACGATAATTTAATGCAGATGTGATAAAACAAAGTATTTTCTTATTTGTAAAACCAATACTAACTGTAACTTCAGAAGATGTTCAGTATTCCTCATTTTAACACAGTTTGATTTAGATTGATCATAAACTTACAACTTCACTCTTGAATTAAAAACAGACAAAACAGGCCCTAACGTTAGTCAGCATGAATATAGTTGCATTTCTATTTTTCTCTCTGATTTATGACATTATGTTGTTGATGTTTTAATGTTTTCTGAACAGGTCATTGTTAAAAATGAGAATTTGTTCTCAATCAAATTACTTGGTTAAATAAAGAGTAAGTAAATTAATAAAATATACCAACTGGAGCTTGCAGAAAAAGGTCAGGAAATGGAAAAAAAACATTTACAGCAAATGCAAAATGTCCATCTCTTCTGACAAGTCAAAATATTAGCAACATTTTTGAAAACTTTGAACAAAAAATGTTGAAAAAAATAAACTGAAGAAGTGACGTTACCAATGTAAAAGGTTTTACTGTGTTCAGCCTAAAAATGGAAATCCAATTGAATCATTTGGACTTTTTCTCTTTTGGGAATCACACAGACTGAGCAGTCTTGATTAAATGTTATTAACTGAGTTAATAAACTAAGCTGGGAAACAATAAAATGCTCTGCAACAACTAAACTTATTAATCTGCTTTGATCATCAGGTCATAGAACCTTGTTTTGTACAAATGAAGTATTAAATATTCTCAGACTGATGACAGAAAGTAACTGGTTAAGCTGAAGCTCATCTTACCTGTTTGTCTGCATCTTGAAAATTGAATCGTCTTTGTAACTTGAAGTCAATAAATCTGAAGATGGAGTTGAAGAAATGCAGCTGTCCTCTGGATGAAAGGTTAATAGAGAGAAGAGGAAGCATTACAAGAAAGAAAACAAGATCCCAAACAGAGTAAGAAAAAGAAATCCAAACCGAACCTGATTCGGTCTGGCTGCTCATGGAGTCGGTGTCGCCCGTCGCCGTGGCGTTTTGTGACTCCGACTGAACCGAAAATTTATCAAGTAAACTCTGGAGCTCCAGGTCGTCAGAAAACGCAGAGTCCTTGTTGGCGGCCCAATCCGACGCCGGATTAGCTTTAGGGCTGCCGTCAGTCTGCGACACGCATTCTGTTCTGTTTTCCTCAGCCTCCATCCTGCTGCATGCTGGGAAATTCCTCCTGAAGGTTCAGAGAGCAGAAAATGGAGACATAAGGAAAAATATCTCAACAGTCAGAAACCACTTCTTTTTTTTTTAAGATGGAAGATGGAGGACATGCAGAGTATTTAAAGACACGGTACTGTTTAGGATTAGATCTGCTGTCATCAGAGAATGAAGATAAACTGGCTGAGGAGCCACGGCTGCTGCCAGATGACATTCCAGCCGGATGGAGCCGCGGCCTGGGAACCCGTCTCCGGGAAGAAGTCTGGAATGCACATCAAAGAGGAGAAACAGACAAAAGATAAGAACTATGAAAGCACTTTTCACATCCTCACACAAATTATCCACTACATTCATGCTTTGACTAGGCCTCTCCAGGACATTCACCTATATGTCTTTTTTAAGATTTTATTATTTTTGGAAAAATCTGGATTTCTTTTTTTTTTTTTTACACCAATGCACTCTGCAAGGTGAATGGTTGAATACAACACCAGGTTGTACAGTTTTCTGCAGTTTAAAGGGTCAATATTATGTAATTTCAAGGTATATAGTTCCATTTTATAGCACAATAAATTAACTATGTTACCTTCAATTGATATAAAAAATGCTGTACATATAAAATATGACTTAAAAAGATATTTGACATAGTAATTTATCGCCTCTGTTTCTTTAAAAAATGTCTGCTGTTTCTGAAACTCTGCCTTCAGGAAGTCATCACAACATGGTCCCTCTATTAACCCTTTAACAACGTCTTTACCAGCTTTTCACTCAGAATAAGCTACTGTAATGAGATCAGCTGGTGCTCAGCTCCACCTGGTGTTTGCTAATTGCTACCGTCTAGTCTGAAGGAGCTGAGTGGGGGAGGAGCTACATCTCAAAGGCGGTGCTAGGTCCAACCAGGAATTCTGCCTTCTGAGTGGTTGCCATGGAGATGAAAGGATTTGTCAAACAGTCGGATGTTTGATCGGATGTTGCTTTGAAAGACTCAAAGCAACACTCCAGGTTTGTTTGTGATGAGGTAATGACATTACAACATGATGTAAAGCTAAACAAAAAAGTTGATTTTACATAATGCTGCCCCTTTAATCAAATTACAATCATAATAAAATCAAAATATCTCAAATGTTTCATATTTATATTAGTTAATTTCCCATTATTGTTGCGAAGCAAAGGAACTGCTGCTGTCTTTAACTTGCAGCAAACAAAAATGGCGTCTCTACCTCACTTCTTGTGAGTTCAGAGAGCTCCACCCCGAGCGGACAGTAGACCGCATCGTCGGTTGTAACCAGTTCCTCCCTGTCTGCCAACGGGCACTGAGGTGATCGACCCCGCTCCCTGATTTTCGGGGTACTCTGAGCACTAAAGTCCTGAGCAGGTAAACTGCGGACCAGTGCCAGGCTGTGGTAGGCACCACATGCCACCTACAAGAGACGAAACAGAAACATTAAGGATGTTTTTACACCTGTTGGTCCAGTTGGCTTGGTTTGATTGGGGACCAAAGTTGCAACATTTGCTACTTCATCAACTGGTCTGATTTAGTTTCACACTGCATTGTCAAATGATCCAAACTAATTGAAAAACTTTTTCCCCTCCTCGCCTGTGATGGCGCTGCAGCAAGAACCACTGAAGGAAATGACAGGAAATTCTCTGAAGAAGACACAGAGCGCAACTTACTTCTTCACAAAATGTAAACAAATATGGAGTAGTGTCAGATTTGAGCGGTTGTAGGATTTATCTTTTGTGCTTGGTTAAAAACCAGGAGCCATTTTTTCCACTAGACTCACAGGGTTGTTTAGGTTGTATTTACCCAGAATGCATTGTGCTATAGTTCTGTTCCTGCTTTTAGAGGGATTTCCGGTTTCCTGCCTAAAAACCCAGCGGTTCAAATGTATATATGAATGCAAATGAACCAGAAATCGCTCCAAAAGCAGCAAGTGGACTATAGCTCAAGGCATTCTGGGTAAATTCAACCAAAACCAACATGTTTGTCTAGCACTAGCAGGAGAAATGACTCATTGTCTTTTAAAAAAGTGAAATCCTACAACCGCTTAAATCTGATGCCACTTCATTTTTGTTTAAATTTTGTGAATAAGTTGTGCTCAGTGTCTTCCTCAGAGGTTTTCATGTTGCTTCCTTCAGTGGTTCTTGGTGCAGCGCCACCACAGGCTAGGAGGTGTAGTGTGAAACCAAACTGTACCAGCTGAAAACATAAATATTGCAGCTTTGGTTCCCAATTGAACCGATTCTACTGGACTATCTGGTCTGAAAACATCCTCAGAGAGAAAATCATTTTATATACATCGCACAAAAACAGCAAACATTTATCTGACCTGAATCACATGTCTGCCTGCCAGATGTTCAACCTTCACAAAGGGATAACAATGAGAATCTGATTAATAAAATCCAATGTAAGAGGAACTGATATTCAGCCTTGAGGATACCTTCTGAGGTTTCCACACAGGGAAGGTGTTGGTGACCAGACCGAGCTGGCAGCCGCTCCCCCAGGCCCACAGCTCGTTTTGGGCCGACAGAGCCAGGCTGTGCTCCCGTCCACAGGCGAGGCTCACGACCCGAACAACCACGGGAGGAACGACCTCACTGTCCACCACGGTGACAGGACACGGCTCAGGAACTGTCAGAGGGAAGCATTCACTTTATTATTACCTCAATAAACAGAAATATAACAATCAAATTCAACTTTTTAAAGTTGAGGGATTCCTCAAACATGCATGAAAGAATAACATTATAACATTATGTAAATATAAAATAACATTGATTTTACGTTATGCTGCCCCTTTAAAGCACACATTTTTGCCAAGAAACGGTCTGACATGATGAAATAAACAAACCTGTAGTATTTATGACAGAGGCTCTGTCCGTCTGCCCACACTGTCCTGCAGTGTTCTCCCCCCACATGTAAACGCCGCCCTGCTCGCTTAGCGCGCCGCAGTGGAATCCCCCAGCGGCCACATGGACCACCGTCCTCCCCAGCAGCGAGGCCTCCAGCACCGGAGCCGACTCCGGGACGCTCAGCCCCCTCCAGGAAAGCTCCCCGAACGAGAACACCAGACCCCCTGGAAAAAAAACACCAATCTAGTCACTGCAGAAGAGAGGAGCAAGTGATTCAACATAATGTACAATTTATACAACCTGCCTTTATGGCTGAAATGATTAATCGAGATTAATTGTGACTAATAGTGATTAATTAATTACTGGAATAATTGTCAACTAAAAATTATTCCAGTCATCTAAAAAAAATCCCCAAAATAACCAACAGATCAGTTTTACACTGTATTGATGTTAAGTCAAACAGAAATAGTTGATCTTTTCACATATTGGTGTTAGAAGTATTTTTAGCTGCAGATGCATCTTTTGCTACAAATAATCAAACGTTCACTAAAGGAATGGTGCAATTGCATTTTAGGCAATAAAATGTTTATTTTCTTATTTTTAAAAAAAGAACTGAATTGTTTATTTGCATTTTTTTAATGCATCTCTGATATTGCACTGAAATGCTTTAAAAAGAAAAAAATCAGTAAAATGTGCCAATTTTTTATCTGATGAACTGATTAATCGCTAAATCTACTGCTGCTGACAGCAGTAATGTTTTTTTTTTACTTATAAAATTAAAAGTTAATTTTAAAAGCAACAAAATTATTTTAGAAATCAATTATGTTGATGATTAATCGCAATTAATCATCAACATGTAGTTAATCATTGACATTAACCACATAAGCCTTTTTATAAAATATTAGAAATACATTAAATGATGCAAATCTTTCAAATTCTTTGTTAAATAAGAGAATACACATTTTATTGCTTAAAATGCAATAACTTAGCAATCCCTTAGTCAATTTGAATTTAGATAAATTGTGTTTCATTTTCTGAAAATTTAATAATCGATTTCTCACAATTAATCGTTTCAACCCTAAATACAAATATCTTAATTTCATTATATCAGCAAAAAAAGATAATGGAAAGTTCCTATTTATTCAGTCCAGTCAGTCTAGAAATCAATAACAAGATTTTGGCAGCACTCCAAGATGAGTCCCTAAGTAGTAAAGTTTACATTAAAAACGCACCCTGTGCCAGGAGGATGCCGTGGTTTTCTCCCAGGGAGACGTGCATTACAGGCCTGGACAGCAGCACCGTCTCTGGGCAGAGCTGCTGGGTTCCTCCCCCTGAAGGCCAGACATGGAGGAGGCCTCTGTCTGGAGGCTGGAGGCCCCTCTCATCCGCAGGGCTGCCGGCACAGAAACAACAAACTCTGGCATTTAACTGAGCACAAACGCAAGTTAGAGCAAATGTCGCAGCTGATTACTAAATAAAAAACAGACGAAAAGAAAGAGAAAGCCATCAGAAAGTGAGAGATTGAAGAGATAAATGAGTTAGCACACCATCTCAACAACCACAGGATCTACACGCCCAGACATGCTAACACACTTGAAAGAGAAAACAAATTTAAAACTCAAACGGTCGCTATACGTTTGAATCATAGTAAACATGAAACACAGTCTTGTAAACGGGAAATTTATGATTTATTCTTTCAATATATCGCAAAGTTAAAAAAATAAAATACTGAGCCATGTTGATTATTTCTGGAGTAAGAGAACCTAACTTTAAACTCTCTTAAGGATTTTTACATATTTTTGCCTTAATTTAGAAGCTCCTAAACTCAAGGGATAAACTAATGTTATGTCTAAGAATAAAATATAGCAAAAAGTCTGTTTAAAATTTAAATATCAGGTATGTTACTAGCCATAGCAGAAAACGCTTAATTTCTCTGTAAAATAAATGCAAAACATTTCACAATTTATCAGGGATCATTTTATCAAAGAGATCCCATTTAACTGGATCAACTGATAAGATAAAAAAATCATTTTACGATTCAAACTTACAGGATAAAAGACGAGCTACAACAAAAACAAAACAGATCCAGGTGAATTCACCTGTACTGTGGCCATTTCTTCATCATAAACACACAATTTTATGCTTGTTAATTGATGTTATCAAACAATTGTGACAAAATACGGAGAAAAAAAGACAGAAAGTTAGCCGATATTTTGTATAATATAGTGAAATTGTGTTTCATTTTCTGATAATTTACAATGGATTCCACTTGACAGATTATGGACACTAATCAAGCAAAAATGAACCTGATCATAATATCTAATGTTTGTTTTAGTCACATAAACACAGCAGAGTATTAGTTAGTATTGATGGAGAATTATTAGGGAAGTTGATGCAGTTAGTCCAAAACACTTTATAGCAGACAGAACCTTTTCATACCAGATAAAGTTGGCCGCAAAATAACGCAAAATTTACCAGCCAGAAAAGTCCCAGGAGAAAAATAAACTATACAGAATATACAAGGTAAAACAAAAAGCAACACAATTTAAGACCAGTGGTTAACGTATTTAAGACCAACTTAGTTTTTTTCTAATGGATTTAAGTCATTTTAATGTCTTAATTTTAGATAGATGAGTTTAACACTTTTTAAGGATGCATGAACACCCTGTTAATTATACAATCTTTTTCACATTATCATTCAGAACTATAGAAGCAAAAGGCTTGATTTTGCTGTGAACCGATATTAATACACAAACCTAATTAAAAGTAACTCTGTAAGACTAAAACTGAAGCCTAACAGAATGGATGAGGGATCCATCTGAATTTTAAAAATGGTGCTTTTGTTTTGAACTTGTTTCTAGTGGAAACAGATCGTCATGGTTTGCTCACCTTCCTTCTGGTTTCTCCATCACTTCATGCTCTCAGAGCTCCAGCACGGTGACGGCCCCTTTATGAACATTTTACTCATAACTGATCTGTTGTCTCTTTTGATTACATTCAGCTGACATAAAAAGAGGAGCCTCCTCCGTCCTGAGTTGATGCCTCTTTTGCTCATTTGGATCCAGGTTCTTGTTTGTTGAACTTCTGCTCAACAGATAAGACAGATTAAGACACTGTCAAACAAATCATTCATAAGTTTTGAACTTTAACACATCTTGCTTACAGAGCCACTACCAATAACTTTATCAAATTTTATTGGGATTTGAGGTTCTACTTGACCAAAACAATCAAAAATCAGAAAAAAACAAACAAAATCAAAACAAAGGTTCATATTCAGCACCTCACAAAAGACACACAAGTCTTTTAGGGTTATTGTCAACCACCTTAGAACATCTGAATGCTAAAATATTTACCCACAATTCTTAGAAATAAAGCTAAGGCTCCACCTAATTGAATGAACATTGTGTGTGAACACCAAATCCTTTGTCTTTTGTAACTTCCAACAAGCTTTCTAAAATTTGTTCACCTTCCCTGACACCAATAAAGACAACTATCCCCACAGCATTATGCTGCCATCACCATGTTTAATTATTCAGGAGGTTTTCTAAACTTGCCATCATCCCTTGGACAAAGTTTCCAGTTCGAAATGTTATTTGTTTGGTCGGGTACCTTAAAAAGATTAAATTAATGTAGAGAATATATGTTTTATTTATTTTTTTAATTTTGTTGTTTTAGTAATTTATAAATATTCCCAATATATATTTAGCATCTAAATGGCAGCAATGTACCAAAAAGTTGCTTCCTAACTGCAATTAAACAAGCAGAAGAAGACCACCTTCCCACAACTATTTAACATGTCAGAATTTCAACATGGCGGCGCCCATAGACATTGTTTCCAGTACTTCTTACAAACATAATTTTCAGTTTCACTTTCCATAAGCAACCATTTTTAATTAGAGCTGCAGACTCTACATGTAGCATTGATTTTATTTTATTTTCCCGTACATGTGTGTCTCGTAAAATAAACATGCTTCCAAAACACAAAACATATTCTGGATAGTCAGAGTTGCTCCCGATTTTCTGGTGGGAAATTTGACTTGCAGGTGATTTTTCCAGGTGACTGGGATGTCAGAATGTCCCAGTTCTGAGTACAACTGGAAGGCAGCATATCCCCACAGCATGATGCCGCCATGTTGTTTTCAAAATGGTCAAACTTTCCTGTACCTACTAACCCACTAAAAAGTCATTGTGTAGTTTGTTTTGATACTGATGCTGACTGAAGGTGGAGTCTGTTTACCTCTTTTTAAAGTGCAAAGGTAAAAAGGACTAAATTACATACCAGATTGATCTTTTTTTATTATTATTATTTTAACAAAATCCAAATACAATACATTAAATTCCGTCCTTGCAATATAATGTAAATAGTTGCTGAATTAATAATAGTCTTATTTAGTCTTAATCCTTCAAACTCAAACTCTGCAGAGAACCAGTTAAAGTGAAGGGAACCGTTTTATGATTGTCCTCTCTCCTATCTTCATGCAGCATGCTCTGTAAACACACCGCTAGTTTATTATACCAGCTCGATTTATTTATAGTTAAAGTCATTCACACTCTGAACTTGCTGACAGACACGCGTATTACATTACAGTTTGACACCAGAAATAAACCTTTTCTCTTTCTATCCACTTTCTCTGTATTCGCACTCTGCTAATTCAATAGAAAGTAAACGATTTCTTCCAATATATTCTGCAGTCGAAAAGCGATTTAACTGAGCGGCTAGCGCAGCTACAGAAGCTAAGCAAGCTAATTAAACTTACCAGCTACTCCATCAAACTCGGCTGGAAGTGAAGAAGCAGTTCGACGCGGCGTCTTTCGGTAAGTCCGTTTAATCTGGTGTGACTGGCACCGCTGATACGACGAGCTAATGAATTTGCAGTGATTAAATCACTGCAGGAATTCAGAAAGCAGAAGTAGACTTGGTGTTGTTGGGAGGGACGATAAACTGTGCGATGGAATCCGCGCAGGGACAAACATCGCGGTGACGACACACCTGTAGCTGCCGTTGATGAGACTGTGACAGAAAAGCGAGAGTGTACGAAAGAGGTCCCACTCCGATGCCATTTGTACTGCAGTCAGTTGTAGAGATATTCTATTCTACGAAAGAGGGCATACTCTGATTCAATTTCAAGAGCTGTGATATTCTTAATTGGATCAGGCTAAAATAGAAAGTTAAAATTTTAATTATAATTGAAAGTTTTGAATTAGTTTTCTGGTTTATTTTTAAAGCTTAATTTACACAATTTTGATTTACAAAAAATTATTTAAAAAAATAAAATAAACGCTATTTTTTATTTTTTTTTACCTCAAAAATTATCCTTAAATTTCAGTATCATAAACAAAACGTTACTCTTTTACCTCTTACTGTGTTCTGATAAACTTTATTTAGAGACTCTTATTATACTGTATTATTTATAGTGTTTCACTAAGGTTTATTCCTGAAAGTGTGATAAAACATTTTTGTTATATTTTAGATACTTTTTATGACTTATAATAAAGAAATTAACATTTCACCTCTAATATTTAAAAACAAAATGAATACTTTATCCTGGAAATTGAACCTTAAATATAGATTTTCCATATCAATAGTATATTTTTGAACATTTAATAAATTTTTGTAAAGTGTATCATATATAAGAATACCAATAAATTAGATAATTATCCATTACAGTTATTTGTTTGCTTTTCACAACCAGCTAGTAATGCATGCATCTGAACAGCAGAGGTCTCACTTATTTGAGCTGCAAAGCGCCCAGATAGGACACAACACATTTTTGACAATAAACAGGAGGAAATACAAGGAAATACTTGTATATACTTGTCATTCAATGCTAAACTACAAAGATTTGATCCAATGAATAGGTAATCAAAACTAAATGAATAAGAGTTAAGGCATTTTTATCATTTTTCAGTGTAAGTATTTGATGCTCATTGCTTTTTTCAGGTTTAATGTTAAGCTAGGATAGATTAGATAATCATAAAATGACCAGATTTATGGAAGCATAACAGTTTCTGCTTAAATAGGACAAACATAATTGGCGATATTTAAACTAAATATTTTTCGAAATGAAGACAAATGAGGCTAATATGTTTAAAAAGTTAAATCAACTGAGGAACATGTAAAGAAATGACTTCCACAGAGAGGCACTGGGAAAAGATGTGATGGTTGGAGGCATGCGCCTCAGATGGTGATCCTCTGATGTAATGCTCCTACAAATTGCTCTGTGGAAATATGCGTTTGTCATAAAAATCTTGCCTGTCAACAAGTAATAAATCATAATATCATCAGTAATTTTTCTTAACTCTTGAGGTTTGTCTTATAGACTGTAAGTTTAATAAAAGTCTACTTTGATAAAGATACTTTTGGTTTCTTTTATTTTTCAAAAATGACACACAGTTTGTATTTTTACCAATATTGGGACTAATCTACAATTTTAGGACTGGGTTTTGGCCCACTGGCCCCCAGGAGGTTAGTAAAGATGCCAAAAATAGAAAAACAAAAACACGTACAAACACATTTCAATACATTCTTATCTTATAAAAACATGTTGTCACCTGTCAATTAGTTAAAGTCCAAACAGGACTTTTAACGTGAACTTCCCAGAGCTCCTGAGACAAAAAACGTTTCCTTTTCTTAGGTGATACAAATATACATACTTACAATATGTTGAGATAAATAAGTAATAAATTATATGTCCTACTTAAAACCAAACATAGTGTAAATTATTTAAAGTCCTTAACTCCATTATATTTGGCTAAAAAAAATGACCAATCTTTTGAATACATTTATGGTTAATGGTAACAATTGCACACAGTCGTATTTGCTTATCAATAGAGTTGATTGGGATTCTTGAGACCTTTTGTATAAATTTGCCCCATCTGGTATTTCTGACTAAACAATTTAGAACAGATAAAGTGTTGGTGGCATGGCCGCCATCTTGGATGATGTCACACGCCCCAAGTGCATTTATTTGTATTGAGGAAGCTGAACAGGGTTTTATTTTAACAATATTATAGATGTTTGTCAAAATTTATAATTTTTTTTAAAATATATTTTGTTTAGTCAACAAGTTTCTCCATTTATTGGTGTTTTACATTCTGTTACGTTGCTCTTGGCAGTTGGTGGTTACTGTAGCAACCAGTAACTGACAGCTGTTTGGACTGTGCTTCGGACTGTTTTAGTTACTTCTTCATTAAAATCATCATTTATTATCACATTATCACTACAACGTTCTGCCTCTCCGCCTCCACACCACCACTTATGACAGTCACCAAGGTAATGACTGTAAAAGAATTTTAGAGTTTGTAACTCTAAAACTATATCTTTATAAAGATATAATTATAATATCTTTATGATCAGATCAGATTTATAGCTTTCTACTGGAACTTACAGTAAACTTATGAAGCTAGAAATCTGATCTGATCATAAATATATAAAGATTTAAGATCTACTATAAGTAGTTACGTAAAACATGTTTTTATACTGTTTTGTTCAATGACTGAAATACATATTTACAGTAGATCATAAATCGTTATACTATCTTTATGATCAGATCAACAATATCACAGTAGTGACTGTAAAAGATTTTTATAGCTTTGTACTGGAACTTACAGTAAACTTGTTTCCCGTCACCCAGACCTTTGACGTCTTGCTTAAACAGCACTTCATTGTTCCAGTTGACCAGAGATCAGGTCAAGTACAATTGAAAACCTTTATGACTCACTGTAATTTTCAGATGGAAGGACAGTTTTCTAGTGTACATTTATATGTGGAAAATTAGCTTACTTAGAGGCAACATGTAAAACAAATAATGGAATAACATCATTTGGAATAGTTATTCCAAATTGTATAATATGGAAATAAGAAAATAAGTTTACCATGAGTCCCAGTTAAAAACTCTAAAATTCTTTTACAGCCTTGGTGACCCTGATTTACCGCAGTCTCCAAGACCAAAACCAAGACCATATCTAAGATCAAATTGAAACATTTTCTCTAACATGTATTATGACCATAAAACATCCAAGGTAAAACTGAGTTTATGTTTTAGGCTTGATGAAATGAGCTTCATTTATTCTCTTCATCGGCTGCTGGTTCAGTGAGTTTTGCGCATAGAGCGGTGCAGCTTATACAAGACTGGAAAGAGCAAAGTTTGTATCTTAAATTAAAAGGTTGTTTGACAGTATATAAAAGCCTTCTGTGTTTGTCTCAGATCCAGTAGGTTGACTTCACGACAGACACATTCAGGTTCTCTGTATTTATTCTAACAAACAAAGAAATCAAGCTGGTGGTTAACATCAGTCCAGCCACTTCTGCCCCCATACATTAAACAAAATACAATAAATAACCCTAAACAAAATACAAAACAGTAACTCCCAATGAGCAGTTAAGAGCAATTGTCATCAGTTAACAGTTGTAAAATTAAACATAGCTAAAATGGACAACAATAACAATGATAACAGTTAAAGACACAGCAAAATTACTCTTTAAACACTGTATATGATTAAATTTGTGTAAAATATTTGTTAAAATATAATACTTGTAAAGAAAACACAGATACATTCCACAGTTACCGACGGCAACAGAAAAGGTGGAGGGGCTGTCAGTTACTGGTTGCTACGGTAACCAGTAACTGTCAAGAGCAGACCAATAGAACTTAATGCACCAATAAATATCTGGTGCATCTTGACTAAACAAAATAAATTCTAAAAATAAACAAATTTTGACAAACCAAAGTAAAACCCAAACACGCAGCATTAGGGGAAAATAAACTCTTTTAATTTCAAAGACTCTTCAGTATGTTTTATTTTATGTACATAGGAACAGAAATATAGTTACAAATGAACATAAATCATAGAAAATGTAGTGAATAATTACTAGGTCTTGGACATTGAGACAAAGACTTTTACAGTCAAAACCACATTAAGGCCTTGACGGTTGATAAACTTTTTTTATTGGCCATTTAAAAGATAAGAATGTGCCAAGAACATGTGTCTAAAATGTACGTTCCAAGTTCCTGGTTCAGGAACCAGAGGCAACAGTATATAAGAGATGGTTTCCAATCCTTCCAAACACTAAACCCAAGGCTACAGAAACCAAGCTGAAGAAGAGAAAATAAATCTGCTGTCAGGTTGGTGAAAATCACTTTGCTAGCATATCCATTTATTATTTTACACAATGATTTTCTGAATGCAAACTTTCGTTATCTTTGCAGACGGTGATTTAGTTTTCAATCAGCATCTTTTCCACAATGAAGACTCTGACTTTGCTTCTTTGTGCCGTCTTGGCTCTGAGCCAGGCTGCTGGTAAGTGTGTCTCCAATATAAGAAATGATAGATACTAATTGATTTCAGAACAGCTTCACTGAATATTATGCAGTTGTTCACAATGCAGGGTACAAACAAGATAAGACACAGTAATGTAAATTTGATACTAAAAGCTTCATTAAACCCACAGTTGTTCCTGAAGGACAAGATGGAAACTTGGTAGAGCCAGGTCAGTAAATCTTAAAATGATTTCATATAACCATATATATATTATACATATTATTTTATATATATTTTAACAAACCAAACTTTTTCCCCAATGAAGTCCTTCAACCTGTGGCTGAGGAAACTGTTCCAGATGGTGAGTCTGATTCATTTTGTTTGTAATTTATTGATACATTTATTGATAAATACCACTCATCATATTTATTTTGCTACAGGAAGTACTTTACATCAGAATGTTAGAAACCTCAGCTGAATTTTTACAATAATTTTAGTCATTTTGAGAAAAATATTGTGGCGTTAACAATGTCAGTTTATAACAATCTAAATAATGTTTCAAAAGATCAAGATCAAAAATGTGACTGCCTTGTGTTATCAGATTATTACTATGATTATTATTTCAGTTGTTTTTCACAAATGAGTGCATTTTTTTTCTCTTTATGAGAGAGACGGACAGTAAACGTTAAAGGTTTTTTTTTTATTTTGTTGTGCAGTTTCATTAATAAAAGTATAATAATTATTAAAACACTCATTCAAAAATCCTTTGTTTGAAAATTGACTGACTCTTTCTGGAGTAATTTCTTGGATGGCTACTTTTTACTTTCACTTTTAGAGTAAATATATGTTGATATATTTACTAGAGTACATTTTATGGATCCTCTGCCCAGCTTTGTGTTTACCAGAGAGTTTTCCTGTGTGTTGTCAGGAGACCTCCAGGTCATGACTGTGCAGTCTTGTTCTTGGGGCTGGTCTCTGTTCAACGGTCGATGCTATCGGTACTATTCAGCGTCTAGAACTTGGGCTCAAGCTGAGGTGATCTCCTGTCCCTTTTATCGCCAATTTTCTTGTACACTATCAGTTATCTGATTCTAACACTACCTCTGTCTCCTCTGCAGAAAAACTGCTTGACCATGCAGGCAAACCTTGCATCAATCCATAGTTATGAGGAATACCAGTTCATTCACAGGCTGATAGTAGATTCAATGAATTCCAAAGTAGAAACCTGGATTGGAGGCACTAATGCACAAGAGGTATATGTACAAATGCTTTTTGTAGCTTTTTCAATAAATTATTGAATGAAATACATAATCTGTAATATCGTCGTTTCCAGAGTTCTGTTTGGTTGTGGAGTGATGGAAGCAGTTTTCTGGATGCAAACTGGTGTGCTGGACAGCCTTCTAGCGCACACCGCTGTGCAACAATGAATTATGGCGGTAAATTAAATTTTGCAGGATGATTTCCCATTTCTGAGAAGATTCAAGGACTCAGTTTACTTTGATAATATGCATTATTTTATGTCATAATCGATCAATTGTCTTAAACCAGTTTTAGTTTCTTGTAAAACTGAGATTTGTTTGTTAGTTTTAAAGGCATTAATGATTATTTTAGAGTTTTTCTGCTGTTTGGTTTTCTGACTTCTCTTTCTGGTGTTCACAGCATCTGGGTGCTGGAGGTCCTATCCTTGTACCTACTCTCGCACATACGTTTGTGTCAAGAGAAACTGATGACGCCACGGCTCCCCAAGATGTTGAAAACCAACAAGCAAATGAAAACCTGTTTTTGCTTGAGTTGATCTGCATTAATAATTTTATGTCACAAGCATTGTATTTTAATTAAAGCCTTTTTGGGTTTGATTTAAATCTTTACATGTAAAGTGAATGCATGTATCCACCATACTAATTGTAGTCACACAATTTGTGCAATAAAAAAAGATTTAAAAAAAAACATTGGATTGTCTTTATTGATGCTTTTACATCAATACTCACACACTTTTTGTATTCAAGTACAAAAAGTGTAAAATAAAGACAAAAAATAACAGAAAATAGACACAAGTAACTCTTAACTCCATCCACAAGTCTCAGGTAAAGTCCTGAAAGACCAAAGACAATGAAAGCATGCAAGACTCAAGTCCTAAATCTTTACTTTCAAATCTTCAACAAATAACTTTACCAGTGACGTGATTGAATAAGAGTATTATCATTTTTAAGATTCATAAACAACCAGCAAGACAAAGTAAACTTAAAAAATGTAAGAAAATAAATGCCAACATTTTCATCTTTTTTACAAGAAACATTAAGCGAAATAAACAAAACATCCAAAAATATTTATGAAAGGTTAAACAAACTGATCCACTGTAATGAAAAGCAACAAAGAAAGCCCAATTAATTAATGTTAACCAACATCAACAGAGAATCTTTTACAGTATTATTTAAAATAATCAAAATTATTCATTCAGCTCTATAATAATCCATTTGGTGATCAAGTTCATTTCTCAATGGTTTTGCTATCCGCCATTAAGGATACACTAACTTTGTGGGTTCAGGACAAAAACACAGAGTTGCAAAGTACACATAATAATCAGAGGAAATAATTAAATTTAAACAATGGAAATAATGTGAACTTTACCGTGTAAGTATAGCAAACCATGTTATACTTGTAAACACCTCAAGCATTGGTGACACGGCCACCATCTTGGATGATGTCACATGCCCCCAAGTGCATTTATTTCTCCTGAGGAAGCTGCATGTGTAACAGGGTTTTATTTTAACAATTATACAAATGAAAAGTTTGTCAAAATTTATTCATTTTTTTTATTTATTTAATTTAGTCAGTAACTTGCTTTTCCAGACGTTTGCTGGTGTTTTAAGTTCTGCTACGTTGCTCTTGACAGTTGGTGGTTACCGTAGCAACCGGTAACTGACAGCTCCTCCCCCTTTTTTCTGTTGCCGTTAGAAACGTTGGGGCAGAAGCTGCTGGACTGTTGAGAACCGAGAGAAGTTAAGCACCAACTTGATTTTCTCTTTTGTTAGATAAATACAGAGAACCTGAATGTGTCTGTCGTAAAGTCCACCTGCTGGACCTGAGACAAACACAGAAGGGTTTCATCTGGTGCCGTGACCCTGTGACCTCGTGATTACTGAAGATCAGCATTGAGCTAATCTGACGTTCAATCGGTTGAAGTCATTCTTCACATGAACATTCGGGTTTTACTGCTCTTACAGCACTTTGTGGATCAGATAATTATGACAATTAAGTTCAGTTTTATCCGATTTTCATACGGTTTGGTTTGTTACAATGGCAGAGATAAAGTTATGATGCAGGATGTTGTCAAACATTCAAATTTTGTGGTGTCGTGCTGAAATACTTTGTTTTACACACTTTAACAAAGACAGCCTATGGCATAATAAATGCTTAAATGAGTACTTTTTTTTAACATTAATGAAGAAACAAGTTAATCTCTCCTCCCTCCACACACGATGGTTGTCTCTTCTTTTGTTTTTCCCCATTATTTTTCTATTTACCCATGTTCGTGATTTGCTCTTATTTGCAATTTTAGTGTTTTCTGCATGCAAGCATCCAGCAGGTTTTGGCTCAGACTTTTACAACAACTCTTAAAACAGAGAGAGGGAAAGAAATTAGCAACGGCTGGTATTTCAGACAAGGAACATTTAATATTTTTCTTGTGTTGGATCCAAACATTAAACATGAAAAGAGCACAGCTGCTGGCAGTAGCTACTGAAAGGATCTTATTTTATTTCTTTTTTTCCAGGTCATCTGATATTCAATGTCAATGTAAATGCTTTCAATAACAGTGGGTGTGGTCATCTCAAATTTTAACATTGTCTCTGTGTGTAAACTAAAAATCGAGAGCTGATCAGATTTGTACAAACCAATTAGATCAGTAGATTCTAAAACTAGAGTGTTTTGAACCTTATAAATGTGTAGGACCTGAATTCATAAACACGTACCATCACTGTTGAGAAGAATGGAAAGAAATAAGCAGAAAAAAGTCTTGAACAAGTTTTAACCACTCAGTTTGAATGAAACTGAGGGCTGCGTGAGATTAACAGCCGGAAATTATATAGTCATTAATAGCATTGGTTGCAATCGACCTAAAATCTGACATAATGTGCAAGAATCTTGCATCATCCCAAGTTAGAGTGTTTTATAACCATTTAAGGTTATTTAATAATACTGCCTCTAAAGGGTTAGAACTTTCTGAATGATTTCCTTAGACTTGGCTCCAGATCACTCACTTTTGCCAACACCTGACCATTGTCAAGGGATTTTATTAAAAAGTTGAATCGTCAAGGCTTAGTAAACCTTGCCCACGTTTGCTAACATTTTCTGAAATACCAAGAAAAATACAGTTTGAGACTTATAAGAAATTATTTTACCACCTACAATCCTAGATAGGTAAAATTTCTAATGAATTATAAGATGGTTATTTATTAACTTCTTACAATCTCATGGCTATCATGTACAGTTATCTATAGGCTAATCGGCTAAGGGCTAATAGCTACCATGAAAGCTATTACAGACATCTTGGTAATAATACCTTAGAAAACAGCTGTATTTGCCAAATGTTGTAGTGGTGAATGCTATTAGCAATACAAGCTATCAACAATAATTTTTCTTACCTTTAGAAGGTAAAATACACTATATAGAGAGCACTGTGTGTTCCTCTTGTTTAAAGAGCTACAAACCATCAGAGGTCCTTATAGTACATAGTTTATATTGGCAACTGCCGCATAATTTTAAATACAAAAGCTGTTTTTATGTCGTGGATCTGGTAGTTTTAGTATATTTCCCACTGGTAACTCATAAAATCCGATTTCTGTGTACAAAGAGAATGAGCTACTCTTTGTACTATTTCTAAATTACCAGTTAGCTATAAGCCTGTAGCTAAACCAGCTAATAGCTAACATGTCTATTCTATGTTAAGTTAGCTATTAGCTAATTTAGCTAAAAGTACGTAATAGCTAACATATTTCATGTATCATAACTAAGCTAATGGCTTCTATCTGTAATAATAGCACTGTAGACTTTATTAGCCTACAAAAATGCAAAGAACAAAGGAAATCTTGTCAACAGTGCTTGTGTTTTTTCATTTTACATTATTAGTGTCACAAGATTTTTTTGTCAAATTGTTCGCATTTTATTCATTTTTAGTGTCTATTTTTGTTATTGCTGTTGTTTATTATGATTTGTGCTGCTGCCTTTCTTGACTAGGTCGTCCATATTAAAGAAATCTTGATCTTAATGGGTTTTAATCTGGTCAAATAAAGGTCTAATTTAATTTAGTATGATAAAATAAATAAAACGATGCGTCTTGTAAGTGCTGTGTTTATTTTTGTCAAAGAAGTGACTTGCTGTTCAACTGCCCATTTGAACCACTCTCTCCTTCATAAAGCCTGATTACAATAAAGCCTCTCATTCTCAAAAACAAAATATCTGGAGCATGCCAAACTTAAAATGTTTGCACGTATAGTAACTTGGCATCTGAAGAAAACAGATGCAGACACACTTGTAACCTCATGTCGTGACCTGAGCAGCCTGTATTTCTCCTACCAAGCTCTCGTAAAATATTACTGCTGCTGGAAACAACACAACCCTGGTTTACAAGGCTGCAGAGGCTGCGTGTGTGCATGTGTGGGTGGGTAAACCCATGCAGGGTTACAGCCAGGCCACAGAGTGGCTTACTGACCACAGCGTCCTGCGCTCACACGAACGTTCGTCTCTTCAGGGGAAAGTCATTCATTCATGCTTTTTTGAATGAATGACGCTTGATATCTTACTTTGTGCAAATATTCTGTTCCAAGAATTATTACTGTGACTGTTTGGTAAAGTTGTTTCTGATTCTTTGTGAAAATAGTTTTGGTAGTAGTTTAATATTTTAGCAAATAAGCTTCATGTTTTAACATAGTAAATGTCTGTTAAATTTCTCTGACACCAAATACTGAGAAAACAAAATGGAGATATACTGAACTGTGACTCAGAGAGTAAAGGGAGGGGTTTTCTTTTAACTATCTGGCATCATACTTGTGCGTGTGCGTTTTCGTGTGTGAATATGTGTGTGCAAAGGCAGTATATTTAAAGAACATTGAAAACACATGTCTGGAGCTTGATAAAGAATATTTTAGGCACTGGGTAATTTGGCATGATCATACTCACCAGAAAACACACAAAAAGCTGCCTTTCATGGAGGAGCTTTGGAAGAATAGCAGGTATTAAGAAAAAATAGTTTAATTCAAACGGCTTTAAGAAGCATATTAACATGTAGGAAATCTATAGAATAAGTGGGTTTGTGCGCTGTGGCTCATGCTCCTGGGTTAGTAAATGTTTGTGTGTTTTAAGGATGAGTGGTTTACTGGCTCTTCAATACACCAAACAAATATCTGCTCTAAATATTTAATTAAGCTAATAGCATATAGAATAAATTAAATTAGTTCATCTCAGTGTTCAGGCTCTTGGAACTGACTAAATGACTTCTTGGTGGAAAACTGGGGTTGTTTCAGCTATCATGGGGTTTAAGGCAGAGTTTATTCCTCATAACATTAGTAAGTGAAAAACAATTACAAAATTTAAATAAATTGGATAGCAGTTGTGAAAATTGCTATTAAATACAAAAGTTTAGCCCACTTGTGCTTCATTTAATGTTCCCTATTATTTTTATTGGCGAGGAACATAAAAAGCTAATCACCTCAAAGGTTTTCTACTGGATTTAAGCCTGGATTGTATATATTAACTAATGAATGTTGACTTTTTGTTTGGTGAACTGTTCTGCTGTAATTTGGCAACATGCTTTGGAGTGCATTTTATTCCACAAAAGAAAACACTTTCTATTTTTACACCATTCAAGTAACAAAAATTGTGAGCTTTAGATGCATGAAGCTGGGATTGCAGAACCAACATTAATAAATAACTTCCAGAATTTATTGAGCAATATTTATATGATGAATGTCATATTGTTAATGTTATTATCTGCATTAATATCAAAGTATTTGTCAGATCACATGGCTAATGGAGGATCATCTAGTGCGCATGTGTCAAACTCGAGGCCCGAGGGCCAGATCCGGCCCACCATAGTTTTTTATGAGGCCCTGTGAGCTTTAGTCTAAACACTAAATGTGCTAAAATAATACATTATCAATCAAATCAATGTAATTCTTATCTGTTTACAGCCAAATTATATCTATATATAATATATAATAATTTGCTATCGCTCCAGTTTCTTGCAAATTATTATGGAAATTCATGTAAAATCAACAAATCCCTGCACTTTTTCGCATTAATACATAATTGGTAGTTTATTGCAGATTTTTCTCAAAACTTTTTTACTTGTATAAACAGCTGCCTAAGCCTTAATTGATGTCAGATTATAGTCCATGATCATGATATTGTAACAGTTTGTGAACAGGTTTTATCAATACATTCTGGCACAACCGGCCCTTTAAGAGCATTCATGATCTGGATTTGGCCCAAAATGAAAATGAGTTTGACACCGCTGTTCTAGTGGCTCGGATACACTGGACTCCACCTGTGCAGCTGCTCTCTTTGGTTTTGCACCAGTACTTCATCACACTGTAACGTCATGGTTTGTTACCCCCTTGGTGGCATAATATTGGCGGGGTAGGTCAACTTTAACCTCCCTTTTTATGTCAGCACCTTTCATGAGATTACGGGTCATAAAAATACTTACTTAACCTCATCTATTCAATAGCACTTGGGTCTGGTTAGTCCCTGTAGAGTTTAACAAACTCCATATGTTTACATTTGTAATAGTGGGACAGAAAAAGATCTTCTTTCTGGCATAACTACCAAAAAACTGGTGGCATTTTGATTTTGTCTTACGGGTGTCATCAAATCTCTGAGACCTAAAGAATCGCAAGCTGGATCAATAATTGTCACTTATGATTTAAAAAACTTACTTAAGTGACTTAATAAATGTCACTTGACTGTTTAATATCAGATGGTAATCTTGACCGTCAGAAAATTATCTTAAAAATCAGCAACTATAATCTTTTCTGAGGGATTTATACACAGAAGTCAGCTAGAGGTAACTCAAAATACCTGAATTTTCTAACAATATAGATTAGAAATTTGCATTTTTTCTACTCCTGTTCAGATTGGTTGGCTTCCTAATAGTAAAACTAAGAAGTTGCAGTTTTTGCATGTTTTACAAAAACATGCAAAAACTGTTATTAAACTGTTATTAAAAACTGTCTAAGCACTTAAAAAAAAAAAAAAAAAACACCCAGTCATTTTTGGCAACAAGTTTATGCTTTTTAGTATCTGAAAAATAAGCAGCTTAAAAAACCTTCAGATTTTTGAATCACAGTCTGGTCACTCGGCTGTCACCTAGCAACCCAAGCTGAGCTCAGCCCGTCACCTAGCAACCCAAGCTGAGCTCCATGTAGGTAAGAGTTCCATTTCCTTGAGTAAGTTTTAGAAAAACAATTACTTTTAGAAGTACTTTTACTGCACCATACTTTTTACATTTACTTGAGCAAAATTTCTAGATAGAAGTAACTTTAATGAAGAAAGAACAAAAATTATTTGTCTACAAAGTAAAAGACACAGACACAAACCTACAGTTTATGGTAAAGTCAGACATCGTGTTGTTGCACCAGCTTTTTGTTCTAATGTCATTTTCTATCTGCTGATAGTATTAGGAGATCAGTAAGACTAACATTACCTACTGTAAACACTAATTTATGTATATTGTAATGAAAAATTTTATTTGAAAACGGTTTCTACTATAATGGTGTATAAGGGCCAGAGTAAATGGAAAAAAGGAAGAGTAAATTTTCATGGAAACAATTCAGAAGTTTTGAGATTAATCTCAAAAAAGTGTAAATGTCAGAGTTTGAAATGCTCAAAGTTTGCTAGAAAAAAAACTCAAACATTTTGAGTTTGACCTCTGAAGTTTTCTCTAAAAAATCTCAGAAATAGTTTTTTTTTGTAGAAAATTACTGAGATTTTTTGTTGTAAATTTAGTTCTCCTTTTTTTCTATCTAAAACAGCTATAATACATTGTCATATTCTTATTTGTAGTATTTTTTAAATTTAGCCTTTTAAATGCCAGAATTACTTTACATCGCACAGCTTCAGTTACTACAACTAAAAACTAGCGATCAGGCCCGAAACCTGGGAGTAGTGATGGACTCTGACCTGAACCTTCAGAGCCACATAAAGACAGT
>CAEFZY010035242.1:0-12958 GCA_903066815.1 Brachyrhaphis roseni
GTTAGCATCTCACATCAGGTTCTAATGTTTGCTTAAAATAGACAAAAAGAGCAAAAAATACTATGACTGTAGAGGTGCTCTCTTCCTCTGCAATTATTTACTGCATGGGCGTGACCG
This sequence comes from Brachyrhaphis roseni, assembly GCA_903066815.1. Classification (NCBI taxonomy): domain Eukaryota; kingdom Metazoa; phylum Chordata; class Actinopteri; order Cyprinodontiformes; family Poeciliidae; genus Brachyrhaphis; species Brachyrhaphis roseni. Next base: position 118 of record CAEFZY010035242.1, read on the forward strand.
GCGTGGCAGTAAACGGTTACTGGTTGTCAAACTGGTCCTTCATGAATGCAATCAGTCCGTCCTTTTCCTGCAGAAGTGGCAGCCAGGACATCTCTGCCACACTAAAGAGAGAAAAACACACTCTTGTGTTTTCCCCCCTCGCCCCCCAAAATCGCTTCTCCTTCAGAAGTGAGGCACTTTCGGTGTGAGACCAACCACAGTGTTGTGCTTGCATTTCTGTCCTCTGCTCACAATATGTGATGAAGACCTTCCCCCTCCACCTTCTTCCCTCCTTTTTTCTGTTCCACTCAGCGCTCTCGTCTGTCCTTTCTCCTCCCCGCCGTCTTGAGGCTTCAACTGGACCTCCTGAAGTCACCGTAGAGTCAGCTTATGCCCTGCTGGGGTTGGCGGGCGGCTTGCCTTCGTAGCCGTACAGGAAAGTGGCGGTGATGACCAAAACTGCCCCGAGGAAGAACACACTGTGGAAACGAAACAATGAGCTCCGGAAACAATAAGAAAAACATCCATATATACGAAGAAAATACAGGTTCTTCTACCTTGAGGGGTCAAAGTCCTGTAGCAGGAAGTAGGATATAAGAGTGGACAGGATGATGGAGAGTGACGTGGCGAAACCTTTTAGGATGTTGTCTGCATACTTGATGACCGCTGCTATGACTAGACCACCCAGCGCCTGGAGAAACAAACACACAGGCGCAGATGGACAAAGGCACGACCTGTAGGAGCCCGAAGAGCCGCTTTCAGCAGAACTGGATGGGCTGGTAGGGAAAAGACATCAGACCCTGTGGTAATGGAGGAGGAGTTACCTGCAGGGCTACGACCGTCCAGGTGATTGTGTTATATCCCTGAAACATCCCAGACTCTCTCACCCGCTCCCCGTCATATGCTAGCATGCCAAAGAGGCCAAACACAAGGCCAAACATTCCTGGAAGGAGAAACACACACAGACACAAATAAAACGGGATAACCCAAACAGAACAAAACAAAATACACCAGCTGCTAAAACAGCATAAATACAGCAATCCACATTTCACAGGAAGTGTGAATGTGGTAGATCTGCTCTAATAGGTTGCTTCTGGGCCCTTTACTGTAGCTGCTAGCGTCTTATCTTTAGCGCCCCCTAGTGTTCAACTTGCAATGGGATTTTTTTTCCTAAGCGTAAAATTTTAAAGTAATCGTAGTATCCACTGAGGAGGACTCTCACAGTAATCTAATGTAACTGACCTAAATAGTTTTAAAAATTCTGAGAAAAAAAAAAATACAGAAACTCTCTAATAAGACCTAAAATATTCTCAGGTGAACAGGTTTGCAAGATTCAGTTTAACATATCTGCAAATCAAAACATATTTATCAATGGTTGCAATAATCCCCAGCACACCAGCTTCAACAAATATTACAGAAGAGTATGAAAACAGAAGCACAGATTAGGAGAACAATTTTTTAAGGGAACCGGTGAAGAATATGTGTGCAGAATTGAATTAAGATTGTATAAAGAAAATTACAAATTCCTAAAAAGTAGAGTTTAAGACAGAAAGTAAACTGCATCGGGTTCAGACAAAAAAATAATCTAAATCATGCTGAAAACCAGAAAATCGTGAAAAACAAGTCTTTTTATGGGGAATTTTCAAACTAAAGCTCTACGCTGTAGCGCCCCCTAGTGTTGCATGCTTCCCAAATTGGTAGGTCAGCAGCTCAGGATAAAGAATCCAGTTTGAGAAGACAGCTTATCTAATGGTCTGCTGCAATGTCTGTCCGAATAATTCAGCTAGCTAGCAGCAGTGTGTTTGCGCAGACTTCATTTTCAAATAACACATCATAAAACTGTTTCTCTAAGAAAAGGAAGTTGAAGTCGTATGTTATTCAGACTTAATTTTTGGCCTTCACAGTTTTAGCAGTGCTGTAATTTATAACTCAGGAGTTTTAAACTCTAGAATTGGGTTAGCCGAATGAGTAATGCCACCTCCTGGTGGAAAGAAGCTCATTTAAATTGCCTTAAGGTTCAAGGAATGTCTCAAGACTAATAGCAGTTTAGGCTTTTGTATGACTTTTAAAGAAGAGAATGATGCAAAAAAAAAAACTAAAAAAAAAAAAAGATTTTTATATCGCTGCATATCCCAGAGGCTGTGTACCTGAAGTGTTGATGGCTGCTTAAAGCTCTTAAGTCTATAGATCGTAAACAAGATTTGCCCTTAGAGAGAACTGAATTATGTTTAGCATAGCTTAGCTTGAGTCAAAATAAGTAGGTTAGCTTTAGCAGCCTTAAAACAGAAAAAGTCGGCTCTCAAGTGTTTAACACAGGTGAAAAAGCTTTGAGCTTGCAGGAGAAGTCACAGGAGACCAAGTACATGCCTCACATGTTCCAAGGTAAAAATAAACCCAAACAGGAACATTTGTCTTCACAGAAATTCACAGGCGGGAGAGAAAACCCAGCTGCCTCTGTTCTCACTTTGGAAACACCAGCACACGCAACGCCACGCAGTAACGCCCCAATCTAACGTCTCTGTTGACCACTGACCGAGCTGGATGTTGCGGACCCACACGCTCTGTTTGCTCTCCTTCAGGATCTTCTCAAAGTAGACGCCGGCAAAGCCGCTGGAGCAGCACGCCACTAGCACCGCCGTGACCCCGACGAACTGGGAGCCTGCAGAGCGGGCCTCTTTCTCTGGGGCTGCTGCAGACTCAGAGGGCCACTGTGAGCAAAAACAGAAAACACTTTGGTTTTAGTTTAACAACTTAATAATAGGAACACTGAGAACTCATGTCAAAGTGGGTCAAACGTGTGGCTTTGCATCTGAGATGATGTTCACTTCTGCATTAGCTTAAAAAATGTTCAATCCTTTCAAATGGATGGATGAAGAGCAGGAGTTTTATTCTTTGTTATGATACCAAACTGGACTGCTATTAATTTATTGCAGGGTTTGTAAATAATTGAAAACTACACAACTTTGCAGAATAAAAGGTCATCATAAGGAAAACACAAAAAAACATATCCACATGTAATCTAAAGCTTTTATTAAAGTTTCCTACTTTGAATACCTGAAGCAGACGGATTCACTCACTGCTTGGTCCATAAAACTTCTGTTTATCTGAGATGAGGAAAAACCCACCAATGCAAATAATCATGTATTAAATTTAACTGGTTGACTTTTAGTAACGCCTTGCCAATATGAAGAGAGAAGAGAAGACTTAAACAACCCTGAATGAGTCATAACTCTGCTTTTGGATCAACTATGATATCACATATATAACACCATTTCTTTTTTTTTAAAAGGCTCAAACTCTAGTCATTTATATTCGCAGTCAGGTCTGTAGATTTATAACACTAGGTGTCTGAAATCCATACGCTGGCATCTTCACGGTTTTGCTGAGTTGTGAGAAAATTGTTCTTGTGCTCTTTGTGCTGCCGTAAGCTAGAAAAAAGGTGGCAACACACAAAAAGGGGAAGGATGAGCCGTGGTGGTGCAGAGAGATGAAATAAAAAGGAATTTGTTTAATAGACCAAGAGCTTTGTTTTAGATACAAATATTATTTGCTTTAATTGCAGGATTAGATGTAATATCCAGACAGTTGCATTAAAAAAACGACAACGCGAACGGAGAGAAGCTGATAGCAAGACAGTTGCTCCGTTTAGTGTTTTCTTCTTCCTTCTCTGAATCTGGAATCTGCTGCCAAGCGCAAACAGGGAAAAACCTCAAAGTGAAGAGCTGAGATAGATTACAGCCAAAAATAGTTATCTTTTAAGGTCTAGAGATTTATAAAGGATTTAAAAAATTGAAATATTATCAGTAGACAGTGACACAAAAATATTTACCCTGTATTTTTAATCAAATATCAGTAGATTTAAGCACCAAGGTCTTGAAACGTGTTCGGTTGATTATTACTTTGTTGCTACAGTGGGTCCAGGCAATTCTTACACTGCTTAAAAGTCAATTTTTTCTTTAAATGGAGCAACATTTGTAAATGTTGCTCCATTTACAAATGGAGCAAATGTAAAAGAAATGTATTTGTTGGCTGATATGCATGATTCTGCATGCATATCAGCCACGTTTCTTGAGTTTTTACATTTTTTTTTACTTCAACCCAATCTGATGATTGGGTTGAAATTTGAAGCAACAAGACATTTTGGCAATTCAAAATTTCTCATTTAACAAGCAGGGGAGACACAACCACTTCCTGGAAGCACCTCGTTATTCTGGTCACACTGCTGTAGGACACCATCCTGTTCTTCAAGTGTCCCATTTGAAGAACAGGAACCAACCTGTTCTTCAAATGCTTCACCCAGCATTTGTCACAAATCAGCCATCTTGGTTGTGTTGATAGCTTAACAGTGTTTGGCTCCAATAACAACAAAACCCTGTTATTCAAGTGATGAAAAGGAAGGATCACATATTCATATCTCCTGCTCATACCGAAAATGCATTTTTCTTATGAATACAACACTTTTAAAAGGAAATAAATAGCTATAAGATGTATTGCCAGTTAGCATTGTTATGACAAAGCAAAACACAAAGACCAAGGACATTTTCATTGACTTTTTGCAATTGATTTAGTTACATTTTTTTTGGCCAGTGGCACATTAACACTTCCAGCTCTGAAATTTCAGCGCTATCGCTCCAAAACTAGTAAAGATAGCACAACAAAGCCACTGCCTAGCTTTATCTCTGACATCTTAAACTGAAGCAATATTATTCCTGTTCATTCGAACAAACGAAAACCAAACAATGTACCTCACCTGCACAAGAGCCACTCCGGCCATCAGGATCAGCAAGGAGAGCCACTGGTAGACCCCCAGCCTGCGGCCAAGCATGGAGACAGAGAACAGGGCCGTGGTCAGGATCTTCAGCTGGTACGTCACCTGAGGTTAAAAAAACAAACAAAAAGAAAGAGGGAAATGTTTTTAATTTAAAAGCACAGATTCGTCAGTCACCCCCATGGTGCTCTGGGCGTACCTGATATGTGGCGGCGTCCAGGTTGGACAGGGCGACGTACAGCAGGTTGTTCTGCAGCGTGTAGATCCCCGAGGGGATGGCCAGCTTCAGCGTCTCCACGGGTTTATGGAGGATTTCCTGACGCAGGATGCTGTTCAGAGCTCGCATGCTGTAACCTGCAGTAGAGCAGGGAGAGCCATTAAAATGTCTTTATGCTGGGATAGAGTAAAAGAGGCAAGTGGTGTTTGTTTGCCCTATATGAGTCCAGCAACACTGAAAGCACAGTTTGGTGAAGCCTGAGTCTTTCCTGCAGAGGACTTTCGACTCGTTTTAAATTGCTAGGTTAAACTTGGTGTATGTTTGGTCTTCCTTAATATCAATATATCAATATTCCTTAATATTGATATTTTAAAAAAGTACCTGTTATAAGTGAAATAATCTATCTGTGAAACTAGTACTTTTTCATCTGTCTAGGGCCCCAAAAAGGCTGCAACATCGGCCCTGCATGACACTGACTGATGTCAGATCAGGTTCCAGTAACACCAGGTCGATATGGTCCCCAAATCAAGGACTACGTAGGACCCTAAACACCCTGGGATCGGCCCTGGAAGGACCAGTACTTCCATGCTGGTGAAGCCCACCCGGTCCACTCACTGTGCTCCTTGAAAACGAGCAGCACACAGGCGAGAATCTTCATGACCTCGGCCACCACCACGGCCGAGGACGCCAGGTACCGCGGGCCCTCGGCCTGGAGGGTGCGGGAGTACCGCATTGTGAGCACCAGCGAGGTGGTCTGGAACACCAGCACGCCCAGGGAGAGGTACTTCAGCCGGGCTGACGCCATGGTGGGAACCTGAGGAAAAACCGGACAGTCAGACTGACGTGGAGGACGACGTGGAACCAGAGACAGGTGAGCAACAGACAGGTGAGCTCACCCTTTCTTTACCGTCAGCCCCTCAGGTTCCCCTCAGCATGAAGAGTATTCCTCTTTCCTCTGCTTGAAGTTTTTACCTCAGTTCGGTTCGGATTGTCTCTTTGAGGCAGACAGAGGGACAGTGGAGGATAATCCCAGCTGTCAAAACAGCAGCTCCTCTCCCGTCCGTCCGTCTCTCTAAGTCCGGTGGGTCTCCTCCCGGCTCTCCGCACCGACCGTCCGGAAGCTCCCAGCCATTTCAGTTCAGAAGAGATGCACACAACCCGCAGGAAAGCACTTTACTGGAGGAATCTCATGCCTCTGAAGGTCCTGGATCACTTCCTTGTTCACGTCTCTTCCTTGTTTTTTTCCCTTAACTGCTGACTGCTGCATATTGCGCCACCTGCTGGTTCAAGTCTAAACGTGTGGACGAATAATCCGTGAGGTGGGGATATTTGTAACACACTGTTTGTATAATCGAAATGATTAAAGTTCAGTTTCACACAGTGAAATTACAGACGGCGCTAATTCTTTACAAAGGCAAAAAGAAACCAAAAGTTATTTAAGTTTACGAAGCAAATTTGTAAGTTAAAAATGAGAAAATTCAGAACTACTAGAAAAAAGTATTGTGTATCAGTAAGTGGAATCATACCGTGGAATAATTTGAATATTGAATTAGACAATGTCCAAAAATAATTGTCATATGAACATCTGATTATTGTCGGATATAATATATAATATTACTGTTCAATTTTTGGTATTTTTGTTGCTAATACTAGTTTTTTGTGCAATTTAAAGAAATAATGACTATTCATCCACTTTTGTAATTGAAATTAAATAAATACTATGTTGATGGGTTAACTATTAAATGTAGTTAACCCATTGGTTGTAGATGTATGGGTTGTGCATGTAATAAATGTGATATTATATAGGTGGATAAGGAGTGGGAATATTGTTAAATTTATTCCACCCACTTCCTTGAATATGTAAAAAACTAATTTTAATTGTGCTAATTTTTTTGTGCATATTGAAAAAAATAAGCAAATAAATAGATCAGGGGAATGAGATTTAATGACATCAAGTAATATGCCATATTTGTAGGCCTTTTGATTCTATAGATGACTCTACTTATTTATTTTTTATCTACAGGAAAAGTTTATTTTCATTTAGTCACAGTATCAAGAACACACTGTATGTTTAATATATTATTAAATGCACAAATGGACTCTATTCAACTGGATGTTTGAAGAGCTTCAGAGCAAAGTAGGTACAGTTGAAATCAGAAGTTTACATGCACATTTACATACATAAATCTCTGACTAATTCTTTCTCTGATTATCCATTTTCCCCTGTACACATTTCTTTTTTTTTCCCATTCAAAATTTTTTTTTATTTTTTATATGAGATAAAAATAACCTAAATTCAATTTGAAAACTTTTTTGCATTGAACAGGTTTTCAAACATAAACAGATTCTATATGAATATTATGAAACCTTGTTTCAGGTTTTTTTTTTTGTAGATATTTCAATGTGAAGTTACTGGTGAACTTCGGATTATTGTCCTGCTGCATGACCCAAGTTTGTTTGAGCTTAAGGTCACGAACGGACGGCCAGATGTCTCCTCCTGGATTTTCTGGCAGAGAGCAGAACTCATGGTTTCCACAGTTTACAGCAACATGTCCAGGTTCTGAACCAGTTCTGTTCTGGTGCATAGCAGCAGCAGCAGAACATCACAATACCGTGACATCATGTTTTTTTTCTTTTTTTTCTGAAACATCAGGAACATCTAGTTTTACTCTAGGTGTAACAAGATGCACACTTTCCTAAAAGTTTCACTTTTGTGTCACTAGTGCACAGAATATTTTCTCAAAAATAATTGGGGATCATTAAGATGGTTTTTTCTTTTCTTTTTTCTTTTTTTTGCAAATGTGTGACAGAACTCTATATTATTTTTGTCCAGATTTGCACTCTGAAATTCTCCCGTTTTTGTCCTGTCTTTTTCTTACTGTTTAAACATGAACTCTGACCTTAGCTGAGGGCTGACTTTTTGTGCTTTACATTTTTTTTTTGGTTCTTTTATGAACCTACTGCATGAGTCATTAAGGCGTTCCTGTAGTCATTTTTTTCCACTTGTATAAGATGGCTTTCACTCAGTTCCAATTTGACATTATAACCTTTTTTGACTCTAATAAAGAAATGTTATTTAACACGTTCAAATTCAATTCAAAAACACGTTGTGTTAGCATGTTGTGTTGCTTTTTGAGACCTTTTAGCCTACTTTGTGTTTTCAGACAAGTTCCACATTATTCAAGTCTTTCAGGTTCTACAGGTGTGACAGTAATCAGGTCTGAGTGCAGCTAGTGATATTAAACAAAATCTGTCTCAAAATAGTGCTTATTCACAATTTATGATTAAACAAGGTGTAAGATAAGTGATGCTTTTTTCCCTTAATAAATGAATTGATCATCTGGAAGCTGTCTTAGTATTTTATTATGTTTGTTTGATGATGTGAGCCATTTAAGTGACGTCACACTTTCCGTCACAAGTTTAGGGAAGAACAGCAAATTATGTATTTTTTTTTATCCTTCTACTTTATAATTATGCACTACTTTGTGTTGGCACGTCACATAAAATCCCAATAAAAGTGGAAACGTGAATACTTTTGCGATAGGCTATAAAATGTCAGAATATTCCTGCTTAGATGAGAAAAATGGGCAAACATGCAGAGGTCTATGAAGATCAGGGCTTTATTTAAGTAAACACATTTGGTTTATTATTGGGTTTTTTCTGAACAGATTACCTCCTAAATCGACGTTGGTTTTACTTTTAACAAACATGGTGACAACTACTTCATACTGCATGGATAATATAGGCTATTTGGTTAACATAAAAAAGAATGGTAAACATACAAAAACATTTTATATACAGAACACAGACAGCCTTGAATAGGTACCAGATGATTATGACTATGAAAAATACAGACTGACATCTCATCGTACAGTACATGGGTTTGTGAAACTAAAGAGACTGTGTGAACAGAAACGAAGGTAAAGGTCAGGAATATTGATCAGCTCAACCTCACTGACGGTGATTCAACGTTTCAGCTGGTGCAGGATGTAAGCGCTTCGTCTCTTACCGTTGAGCAGATGCAGAACTTTTAAAAGCAACAAATATATGTACACAGTGAGCATTTTTGGCTTAACAAAACACAATTTGGTCTCCCACTCCTTTTTGAAAATAATCAACAATTTTATGATTGTCTGTGAAGACAGAGCAGAAACCATACTCACCATCCGCTTTGAGACAGAGGACAAAAAACAACAACAATAAAAAAACCATCTTTTACTGCTTGTGGCCAGACTTGGTTATGAATCATGACAAACATCGATTGTAGATAAATCATAGATTTTTGGAAGACAACTGCTTAGAGGCAGTTTAACGGTAAAAACATACATCTTTGTAACATTCAAAATCATTCAGGAAGTGCAGATATTTATATAAAAAAACAGGCACTTTAAGAAGGCAACAACACCACATTTAGCTCAACTAAAACAAGCAGAAATTGCTTTAAGTGTATGTACATTTCTTCTTACAGAAAAATAACAATGGAGACGGAAACGACGGACAAAACCAGCACAAACGGCTTTAAAGCAACAGAATGAATCCCTCCGATACTTCTTAAGAGTGGAAACGGACAAAACATAAATATCTCAACGCCTGCTTTTGACTGTAAATCCCCATTTAAAGAACTTCAATGTACTTGAACAGATGGAAAATGTAAAACCATAATACAACAAAACCTAAAAACCTAGCCATTGGCACAATAAACAGGAATAAAAAAAAACAACAACAAAAAAGAGGAACCAACAAGCAGTTTTTTTTTTTTTTTAGTTAATGAAAGCATCAGCTGATTGAGACTCGTTAAATTAAAAGATTTAGAGTGAACGGTGTCAACCAGAAGTTAGTATCTGCAAGTTTATAACACTGAAGAACACATAAAGGTAGCATCTAGCGAACAGATTTAACAGGCAAACAGATTTAACAAACTGTTTGAGAATAGAGATAGAGGATTTCTGATGAACTGTCTCATTTTTCTGTTATTTATGCAAGAAGAGCTGAACTTCTTCTGGTCGACAGTTTTTCTTCGTGATCCCCCGGGAATTGGACCTCGTGATGCACCTGGATGGTGTAACAGTGGTTATTAATGTGCAAACTTGGTTCCAAGTGAAGAGGAAAAGTCTTGGCTGATGACTGTAAATATATGGAAAAGTTTTTAGAGCCAAGCTTCTGCTCCAGAGAATGTGATTTTAACTGAAAGTACCAAATTACGCTATACAAACTATATACTGTGGTCTTAGTTGGAAACAGAAGGGGAGGTGGGTGACTAGGATTTTAGAGGACAGAGAGTGTACGAGAAAGGCACTGGGTGTGTGTTTATGTGTTGAACCAAAGAGTCAGTCTGTTTCTGCTCTCCTCTGGCACCTTCATGCGAACACCTGCATGTTTCCGAGCTGAGGTTGCTGCGCGGGCGGCTGCATCTGCTGCGACGGCGGCTGCATCTGTGCCTGCTCTGGAATGTGTGTGTGGCGTGACGATGGCAGTGCGTGGTGGGAGTTCCCCAGCGGGGTGGGGCTGGTGGTGACGTCGGACCAGTCCGAGTTAGAGTGTGGAGAGGAGGAGGACCAGGGGTCCGGGGATTCAGGGGAGGGGGTGAGGTACGGGTGCTCGTTCTGCGGGTGGGTGGAGCGGCCCGGGGTGGTGCCCTCTGACCCAGCGGGGACATGGCTGTGCTGGGAGGGGGGGGTAGGGTATTTATCTACCGGGCTTTGCATGGGCGTGTAGGGCGGCAGTGGTCGAGACTGGCCCTCCATCCCGTTGGAGTGGCTGATGTTGTGGGGATGCTGCAGGGTGTGGGAGGGGCCCTGCACCACGTTCATCTGGTCTGGGTAGATCATCCCCTGGTTGCAGTGGACGTGTCCCGGTAACGGCTGGGTGTGACACAGACTCTGGTTCTGGCCCTGGCTCTGGCTGACTTGTACCTGCCCTGATTGGGGCTGCTTCAGCATGGCCTGGCCTGTTCCCGTGGGAACCATCTGGAAGGTGACGATGGAAGGCAGCTGCTCCCTGATCATGGTAACGTTCATGGGCGTCATCATGGCTCCCTGGCCGTGGCTCATGCCAGGGTGCGCTCCTCTCATGGCGTGCGGGAGGAGACCGAACATGTGACCGTTGTAGCCGTGCTTGGCCACTCCCCCCCAGCCCTGCTGCTGCCCCAGCATGTGGCTGACCGGGGGCAGCATTGCTCTGGAGGTGGGACTGCTCAGGAGGGGAGGAGAGTTGGCGGTGTTGGAGCCTGCGGCGGAAACGTCGCCTGCGTAGGAGTGAGGCGACTCCAGGGAGTCGACAGGCGACATGGTGACCGAGCTCTCTGGAGGAAGTCCTCCTGCTGCCTTCACACCATTAGTGCTGCCTCCAGCTGCACCTCCTCCGCCTCCTCCACCCGCCGCAGCCAGACCCGGACCCTCTCCTCCAGCAGGTTTCTTCCTTCTCTTTACTTTCATGTCTTTAAGCTCCTTTGGGCCCCCGCCGACTCCCCCGGCCTTCGCCCCAGCTCCTCTGCTTCTGCTCTTCTTCCCTTGGGGTCCGGGCCGCATGCCGATGAAGCCTCCACCGTTCGCCCCACACATCACAGAGTTTCCACCTCCACCCATGTGGTTGGGACCGTTGTGTGGGCTGTGAACTAGGTTGTACTGGTCCAGCAGGCGGACTATGTCATGGTGCATGCGCTCTTGAGCTGTGTCGCGGGGCAGCCGGTCTAGGTGATCGGTGATGTCGCGGTTGGAGTAGTGGTCGAGAAGAACCTGAGCCGCCTCAAAGCTGCCTTCTCGTGCTGCGAGGAACAAGGGGGTCTCCTCCTGAAACAAACACCGTATGCAGCCTGTTAATTTATGTCACGCTGCGATGATCCAACAGAAACACTCCTCAATATTTATATAGTAACAAATATGTAGTAACAAGTACATCACAAGACGATAGATATATTTATCTGTCAGAAAAAAATGCTTTCAAATAACTTATTGGACATAACAACACACACAAAATATAACTATAATAACAGTAACATACCTTATTGTCTTGCATGTCACGATTGGCTCCATTCTTCAGAAGCACAAGAGTAGCCTCCACATTGTTAACTGCAGCTGCCCAGTGCAAAGAAGATTTACCTAAACGTTGATAAAAAAAAAAAGTTAAGTAGACTTTATGTTTTCAGATGACATTTTAAAAATTCAGCCAAAATATGAACAATATAACTCAAAAAGGGGTGTAAATGACCACAATGTTTATATTTTCCTGGTTCTTCTGAGATTTCTGTAGTGAAGTTCTTGACTCCTGATTTCAGCAGCATGCTTTTATTTTTTTAGCTTAGACTTCCTGTCTAACAAGATGACTGCAGGTAGCTTGTTCTCCCTAAATATGGCAGTAATGCTGCATTCCAGTTGCACTCAGAACTGGTAAATTTTGAGTACAACTCAGAATTGGCCACTCGTTGCATCGACAGTAACAAGATGTGGTGGAGCCTCTTAAAAATGGCGTAATCCCTCTGAAGCCGCATTTTGGTTGATGAACCTAATGTTGTAGCCCGCCCTGCTCACCTAGCGCAAGCATGCTAACAATAACATTATCATTTGTTGTCTTACCGTGGTCATCTACAGCATTGATGTCGGCGTGGCAGTGGATCAGCTCTTCTACCATGCCCTCCACAGCGAGCCGTGCTGCCAGGATCAGCGGCGTCGTACCGTCATTCATCCTGGCATCCAGTTCTGTAGCGCGGTTACGGATCAGAATCTGGAAAAACAAGCATAACAATTTGTGAAGAAAACAAACCTGTCTTGGACTATACAAAGCTGGTTCACAATTAAATACACTACAACAACACTGCAATTAATAGCATGATAAATTAAAATGAGCTTGATAATTTCCATTCTGATGATCAATATTTTTTT